>PJEM01004392.1:115766-155248 GCA_004023845.1 Helogale parvula | reverse complement strand
AGCATGACACCCTCGAGGTCCATCCACTTTGCTACAAATGGCCATATTTCATTCTTCCTCATTGCCATATAGTACTCCATATATATATATATATATATATATATATATATATATATATACCACATCTTCTTGATCCATTTATCAGTTGATGGACATTTAGGCTCTTTCCATGATTTGGCTATTGTAGAAAGTGCTGCTATGAACATTGGGGTACATGTGGCTCCTATGCATCAGCACTTCTGTATCCCCTGGGTAAATCCCTAGCAGTGCTATTGCTGGGTCATAGGGGAGTTCTCTCGATAGTTTTTTGAGGAACCTCCACACTGTTTTCCAGAGCGGCTGCACCAGTTTACATTGCCACCAACAGTATAGGAGGGTGCCCATCTCTCCACACCCTCACCAGCATCTATAGTCTTGATTTGTTCATTTTAGTGACTCTGACCGGTGTGAGGTGGTATCTCAGTGTGGTTTTGATTTGAATTTCCCTGATGGTGAGTGACACTGAGCATCATTTCATGTGCCTGTTGGCCATCTGGATGTCCTTTTTGGAAAAGTGTCTATTCAGGTCTTCTGCCCATTTCTTCACTGGATCATTCATTTTTCGTGTATGGAGTTTAGTGAGCTCCTTGTATATTTTGGATACTAGCCCTTTATCTGATATGCCATTTGCCACTATCTTTTCCCATTCTGTATGTTGTCTATTAGTTTTTTTTATTGTTTCCTTTGTCTTGCAGAAGCTTTTTATCTTGATGAGGTCCCAGTAGTTCATTTTTGTTCTTGATTCCCTTGCCTCTGGGGATGTGTCGAGGAAGAAATTGCTGCAATTGAGGTCTAGGAGGCTATTTCCTGCTTTTTCCTCAAGGGTTTTTATGGTTTCCTGTCTCACATTCAGATCCTTTATCCATTTTGAGTTTATTTTTGTGAATGGTGTCAGGAAGTGGTCTAATTTCATTTTTCTACATGTTGCTGTCCAGCTCTCCCAACACCACCTGTTGAAGAGGCTGTCTTTTTTCCATTGGACGCTCCTTCCGGCTTTGTCAAAGATTAATTGGCCATATACTTATGGGTCCAGTTCTGGGTTCTCTATTCTATTCCATTGGTCCATGTGTCTGTTTTTGTACCAGTACCATACTGTCTTGATGATGTCAGCTTTGTAGTAGAGGCTAAAGTCTGGGATTGTGATGCCTCCCGTTTTGGTTTTCTTCGTCAATATTACTTTAGCTATTCAGGGTCTTTTGTGGTTCCATATGAATTTTAAGATAGTTTGTTCTAGCTTTGAGAAGAATGCTGGTGCAACTTTGATGGAGATTGGATTGAATGTATAAATTGCTTTGGGTAATAATGACATTTTAACAATGTTTATTCTTCCAATCCATGAGCACGGAATGTTTTTCCATTTCTTTGTGTCTTCTTCAATTTCCTTCATAAGTCTTCTATAGTTTTCAGCATACAGGTCTTTTACATCTTTGGTTAGGTTTATTCCTAGGTATTTTATTGTTTTTCGTGCAATTGTGAATGGGATCTCTTTCTTGCTTTCTCTTTCTGATGCTTCATTTTTGGTGTATAAGAATGCAACTGATTTCTGTGCATTGACTTTGTACCCTGCAACATTACTGAATTCATTGATCAGTTCTAGAAGGCCTCTGGTGGAGTCAATCGAGTTTTCCATGTAGAGTATCATGTCGTCTGCGAAAAGGGAAAGTTTGACTTCTTCTTTGCCGATTCTGATGCCTTTTATTTCCTTTTGTTGTCTGATTGCTGATGCTAGGACTTCCAATACTATGTTAAACAACAATGATGAGAGTGGACATCCCTGTCGGAACTTACTTAAACATCATAAAAGCCATTTACAAAAAGTCCACAGCCAATGTTATCCTCAATGGGGGAAAACTGAGAGCTTTCCCCGTGAAATCAGGAGCAAGTGCCCTTCTTAATGCCCATCACCCATTTAGCCCATCCCTCCACCCACCTCCTCCCCAGCAACCCTCAGTTTGTTCTCTGTATTTAAGAGTCTCTTATGGTCTGCCTCCCTCTCTATTTTTACCTTATTTTTGTCCCTTCTCTTATGTTTACCTGTGGTGTTTCTTAAATTTCACATATGAGTGAAATAATATGCTTGATTTTCTCTGACTGACTTATTTCATTTAACATAATACATTCTAGTTCCATCCACATTGTTGCAACGGCAAAATTTCATCCTTTTTGATAGATGAGTGATATTCTATTGTATATATACCACATCTTTTTTATTCATTTGTCAGTTGATGGTCATTTGGGCTCTTTCTATAATTTGGTTATTATTGATAATGCTGCTATAAAACTGGGGTGCATGTGCCCCTTCAAATCGGTATATTTATATCCTTTTGCATAAATACCTAGTAGTACAATTGCTAGGTCATAGGGTACTTCTATTTTTAATTTTTTGAGGAACCTCCATAATGCAATCCCTATTAAAATTACACGAGCATTTTTCACAGAACTAAAACAAAAAATTTGTATGGAATCAGAAAAGACTCTGAATAGCCAAAGTAATGTTGAAAAAGAAAACCAAAGCTGAAGGCATCACAATTCCAGACATTAAGCTGTATTATAAAGCTGTAACCTTCAAGACAGCATGGTACTGGCACAAAAACAGATACATAGGTCAATGGAACAGAACAGAGAACCCAGAAATGGAGCCACAAATGTATGGCCAACTAATCTTCAATAAAGCAGAAAAGAATATTCAGTGGAAAAAAGACAGTATCTTTGGCAAATGGTGTTGAGAAAACTGGACAGCAAGATGCAGAAGAATGAAACTGGATGAGTTAATTAACCATACACAAAAATGAATTAAAAATGGATGAAAGACACAAAACCATCAAAATCCTAGAGGAGAAAACAGGGAGTAACCTCTTTTACTTCAGCAGAAACAACTTCTTAGTAGACATGTCTCCAGAGGCAAGGGAAACAAAAGCAAAAATGAACAATTAAAACCTCATCAAGATAAAAAGCTTCTGCACAGTGAAGGAAACAATCAACAAAACCAAAAGCAACCAATGGAATGGCAAAAGATATTTGCAAATCATGTATCAGATAAAGGGTTAGTATCCAAACTCTATTTTTTAAAAAATGTATCAAACTCAACGCACAAAAATAAAAAGTTTTTGAAGATCCTGCATCCTTCATTTAACTCAGACTTCAGATAAATTTATTGTATTCTATGAAACTCTACACCACTGCCATGTGGGAAAAGCCCTATCTACCCCAAAGCCCCCTCACTTCCTTCCCCTACCACAACTCATCAGAAGTGCCATTAATTCATAGTATTGTGTTCATGGATGGCAGAGTATTCTCCAAATAAGAGAGATATCCCCACCAACTAGCCACTTTTTGGATTTCCTCATAATCATATCAGAACAGAAGCTCCTTGCAAATTTCAAGTTAGTTATCCTGTTTAAGAGGATCTGTGAGAAAAAGGATGTGAGTGTCCCCAGGCATTGTAGAAATATGAGTAAAGCAAGAGGATCTGAACTCCTATATAACTCCTTCAGATTGTTCAGACTTAACTCCTCCTGTATGTCGGTGGTAGGGAGATGCAAGAAGCAGTGGTTGATTCAGCTGTGGCAGAAGGAGGCATGCCTGAGAAACATCTATCTGAAAACCAATTGAAAGTCCCTACAGTACGTTGTGGCTCTACATAGCAAGGTTAAAATTTTCCTCCTCCTTTGGCTCAGAAACTATCATAGCTGAGCTGGCTTTAGTGGGCAGAAAACCTCCTCAATCTCCAAACCTAATAATGGTTCCTAGGAAGAGTTATAAGAAACCAGAAATCCCAAGGGTTCACTATCTCTTTCTTTGACTCCTGTTTATAAAGGACAGAGGACTCTACTACAAACCATAGTTACAGATGGGCATAGGGGTAGGTAGAACAAAAGGAATCAACCCAAATCTCAATTTGGAGAGGATGCGAGAAGGACCAGGAAGGTCAGAAATTTCAAGTCTGGTAGCCTATAGAATGGATATATATATATATATATATACCTGTATCTGTGAGTATGGCTTATTGGCCGCATACGCACTGATGAATACTGAGGGAGATCAATTCTTTCACGGCTTCCAGAATCATGCCATATGATCTCGTAGCTAACCAAGTAGATAAACAAGCTCCTAGTACAATTTTATTGGGCATGTAAATAGTCATTGTATCTAAAAACTGCTCTGAAATAATAACAAAGTGTCCTGGTTTGAATTCAATGTTGAGAATCCTAAAATTCCATTAGGTAGTCACCTTTCTTCTCCATCTTGATCTTTTCTTGATGTTTGTTTCTTTCAAAGGTTGGACTAGAATAGCAATAAGTAATTAATGGTATTCTTTCCTCCCAGGCCATACAAATAATGACTGGTCTGATTGTTCACTGCGTGGGACGGCTCTGGAGATATCTGTTTATCAGCCAAATTATTGTATTTAAAAAAGGGTATCTTCCTCTCGTAGTAATAACAAGATATGCATATTGGTCATCTGCGTGTGTAAGTGAATAATCTTCTCCCTCATGGTTATTCATTAATTTATTCATTTATTCATCACTGTTTCTGAACCAAGCAGTGTGTCAGAGATAGAACACAAAAATTTCACAATCTCTATTCTCAATGAATGTATTCTTATGTCTAGTTGAAAAGGAATATATCAATATGAAGAAGACCTAGATTCTTACCAGTAATATTCCTTCAAAATAAGAGTATGTCTTTGTTAACAGGACACTTTTCACATGCTCCTCGGATAACGGGAACAATAGTAAGATGCATAAGGGGCATTTTGGGAAAAGAGAAGTGGTTGGTGACTATCCCACCACCTGTAGGCCATTTATTTTGCCAGTGGGGCAAGTAAGATGAGTGAGCACAATTGCTAAGGAAATAGTGGGGCATACAGAACCTATGTAGGGAAAGAAAAATGAAGTCTTTTTGTTCTGTTGATCTGAGAAGAATTTGGTGGAATTGAAAAGAAGTGTCTAAAGAAAAATTTACTATGTCTGAGAGTATGGTAGGTGATACAACACTGTGCCCACAAAATCCTGAATGAAAATATTAATAATAATAATAATAACAAAAATAAGAAGAAGGAGAAGGAGATAAGGAGAAGAAGTTTCATTCAACCAGTTCTCATAGAGTGCTTACTATATGTCAGGTCCTGTTTTTGGTCCCTGAAATGTTCAACAAACAAAACAGATCCCAGACTTGAAGGGAGCTTTATTCTAGCAGGGGTAGGATGTTATAAGGACTATGGAAGTAAAAAAGAAAAAAGTACAGTAAAGGGGGGGGATGAAGGTTCTGGGAAAACAGTGAAAAGATATAGGTTATAATTTTAAATTGGATAGTTGAAGTCATCCTCATTGAAAAAGTTATAATTAGTAATCTATAATTACATAAGAAACCGTGATGAAACCCAGTGCTATACAACCAAAAGTACAGTTGATCCTTAAATAATGTGGAGATTAGGGGCACTCACCCCTGTTCAGTGGTAAATCTGTATATATTAATTATAGTACCAGAAGTCCTGGCCACAGCAATTATACAAGAAAAAGAAATAAAAGGCATCCATTTTGGTAAATAACTAGTTAACTGCCACTATTTGCAGATGACATGATACTATACATAGAAAACTTTAAAGACCACCAAAAAAACTACTAGGAGTAGCAAGTGAATTCAGTATATTTGCAGGATTCAATCTTAATTCCCCAAAATCAATAACATTTCTGTATACTAATAATGAAGCAGCAGAATGAGAAATTAAGAAAACAACACCATTTACAATTACATTAAAAAAATACCTAGGAACAAACATAACCAAAGAGGTGAAAGACCTGTACTCTGAAAACTATAAAACATTGATGAAAGAGGGGTGCCTGGGTGGCTCAGTTGGTTAAGCATCTAACTTCAGCTCAGGTCATGATCTCATGGTTTATGGGTTCAGGCCCTACATAGGCCCAAAGGCTGACAGCTTGGAGCTCAGAGTCTGCAGCCTGCTTCAGATTCTGTGTCACCCTTTCTCTCTACCCCTCTCCTGCTCCTCTGTGCTCTCTCTAAAAAAAAAAAAATTAAAAATTTTAAAAATAACACACTGATGAAAGAAATTAAAGACAACACAAGTGAGTGGAAAGATATGCTGTGCTCATGGATTGGAAAATTAATATTGTTAAAATGTCTACAGATTCAACACAATCTACAGAATCAATTCAATCCCTATCAAAATACCAAGAGCATTTTTTATAAAACTAGAAATAAATAATACTAAAATTTGTAGAAATCATAAAGACCCCAAATAGCCAAAGCAATCCTGAGAAAACAAAACTGGATGTATCACAATCCCAGATTTCAAGATACACTACAAAACAGTATGGGTACTGGCACAAAAACAGACACATAGATCAATGGAACAGAATAGAGAGCCCAGAAATAAACCCATGCTTATACAGTCGATTAATCTTTGACAATGGAGGCAAGAGTATGCGTTGGGGGAAAGACAGTCTCTTCAACAAATGGTGCTAGAAAAACTGGACAGGTACATGCAAAAGGATGAACTGATCGTCTTTTAACACCATATACAAAAATAAACTCAAAATGGATTAAAGGCCTAAATGTGAGACCTCAAACTATAAAAATCCTAGAAGGGAGCACAGGCAGTAATTTCTCTGATATCAGCTGTAGCAACATTTTTTTATATATAACTCGTAAGGCAAGGGAAAGAAAAGCAAACATAAACTATTGGGACTACATCAAAATAAGAAACTTCTTCACAGCAAAGGAAACCATCAACAAAACTAAAAGACAACCTACTGATTGGGAGAAGACATTTGCAAATGATATCTCCAATAGAGGCTAATATCCAAAATATGTAAAGAAAGTACACAACTCAACACCAAAAAATAAGCACTTTGATCACAAAATGGGCAGATGACCTGAATAGACATTTTCCCGAAGGAGACATACAGATGGCCAACAGACACATGAAATGGTGTTCAGCATTACTAATCATCAGGGAAATGCAAATCAAAACCACAATGGGCTATCACCTTACACCTGTTAAAATGGCTAAAATCAAAAAGACAAGAAATAAGTGTTGACAAGAATGTGAAGATAAAGGAACCCTTGTGCACTGTTGGTGAAAATGTAAATGGGTACAACCACTGTGAAAAATAGATTCAAAAGATTAAAATAGTGGGTCATCTGGGTAGGGTAACTCAGTCGCTTGAGTGTCCAACTAGATTTCAGCTCAGGTCATGATCCCAGGGTCTTGGGATTTACTCTCTCTCCCTCCGCCTCTCTCCTCCATATTTGCTCTCTCTAAACTTAAAAAAAAAATAATAGAAATAGAAATACTATGTGATCCAATAATTCCACTACTGAGTATTTACCCAAAGAAAATGAGTATATTGATTCAAAAAGATATATGCACCCCTATATTTACTGAAGAACTATTTACAATAGCCAAGATGTGGAAACAACCTAAGTGTCCACTAATGAATGCATGAGGAAGAGTTGGTACACACACACACACACCCATACACACACGCACACGATGAAATACGATGAAACCATAAAAAGGAATGAGATCATGCCATATGAGACAACATGGATGGGCATAGAGGGTATAATGCTAAGTGAAATAAGGCAGACTAAGAAAGACAGATACCATACAATTTCACTCGTAAGTGAAATCTAAAAAAATGAATAAGCAATCAAAAGGCAGACTCAGACCTATAAATACAGAGAACAAACTGATACTTGCCAGAGGGAAGGGGGTCAGGGGACTCTGCAAAATGGGTGAATGAGAGTGGGAGATACAAGCTTCCAGTTAAGGAATGAGTAAGTCATGGGAATAAAAGTCATAGCAGAAGGAATAGAGTCAGTAGTCAGTGATACTGTAATAGGGATATATGGTGACAGATGGTAGCTCTACTTGTAGGAAACCTAGCATAATGTATAAACTTTTCAAATCAACACTATGTTGTACACATGAAACTAGTGTAACATCATGTGTCAACTACACTCAAAGAAAATCTGTGCATAACTTTTGACTCCCCAAAACCTTAACTTACTGTTCACCAGAAGATTTACCAAGAACAAAAACAATTAACACATATTTTGTGTGTCCTATGTATTACATACTGTATTTTTTTCAATAAAGTAAGCTAGAGAAAAGAAAATGTTAAGATAATCATAAGGAAGAGAAAATGTGCTTACAGTACTATGCTATACTTATTCAAAAGAATCCATGTATAAGTGGACCTGCACAGTTCAAAGCCATGTTGTTCAAGGGTCCGTTGTATTTATTTCTTCCTCATGCATCTGTAAGCTAGCAGAGATTCAGGTCATCTAGGCTGGGACTGATCTGGTTTGGCTCAAACTACAGGTCAGATACACATCTGTTCCATATGTATTTCATCCTCCTTGGACTACTAGGTACTAACGGCATATTTTTTTTTGCAATAAAAGACAGGACCACAAGAGAACCTGCCTAACCACACAAGAACATTTTAAGCCCTGGCTTGGCTTACATCTGCTAACAGCCCAGCCAAAGCAAATAAAATGGCCAAGTTGTAAGTGGAGGGGCAGAGAAGCATACTCCAACCACCATGAGACCATGGTAAGAGGGTGGAAATATAATGTCACCACCTGGAAGTAAAGAATTGTGGCAAATAATTCAAAATACCTCAATAATATTTGAGTAAATATTCATAAAAAGTGACTTTTTCTAAATGTGCAGAACATTTCCTGGGGCATTCATTTGCTAGGACAGGAAACAGCCAGAACAAAGTCTTCAATGACTGCTATGCCTGCAACACTCCTAAAACAGTATGGCCAGTATTGTTGAGGCAGGGTGAGAAAGAACAAGAGTAGCAGAAAAGAGGTCAGAAAAATAATGGGGGGCCAGATAACCGAAGACTTCAAGAGCCATTGTAAGGACTTTGGCTGTTTATTGTAAGTAAGATTGGAGTTGTTATAGTGTTTGATGAACAGAGTTAAATCTGGGGGCGCCCTGGTGGCTCATTCAGTTAAGTGTCCAGCTCTTGGTGTGAGTTTGAGCCCTGCATTGGTTCTATGCTGACAGCATGGAGCCTGCTTGGGATTGTCTCTCTCTCTCTCTCTCTCTCTCTCTCTCTCTCTCTCTCTCTCTCTCTCTCTCTCTCTCTCTCTGCCTTTCCCTCAAATATAAAGAAATAAAAATAAAGTTACATTTTTTAAAGAAAGGATCATTAGACTGCTGGGTTCTAAAGGTTTTGAAGGGAGTCTCAGAGACTTTTTAGAAAGCTACTGAAGAAATGCAGGTGAGACTCAAACAGGGTTTGAAACTCAAACAGGTGGTGAAAAAATAACATGATTTTAGATGTATGTATTGAAGTAGAATTAATTGAATATCCTGATGGATTGGTGTGGACTCTAAGAAAAAGAGAGGAGTTAAGGAGAATGCTAGGGTTTTTGTTTTAAGCTAATAAAAGGAATGGGTTGTCATCAACTGACACAGGGAAGACTGTGGGGCAGAGCTGGTTTTTAGGGAAGATAATGAGTTTGTTTTGAACACATTGAGTTTGAGGTACCTATTTAATATTCAACTGGAGATCTTGAGTCGCTTCTTATATATAAAATCTAGAGTTTCAAAGAAAGATCTAGCTTAAAATATAAGTTTGGGAGTCACCGGCAGGCAGATGTTTGAAAGCTGTAAAGCTGGATGAGATCCACCAAGAACGTGGGCAAAAATAAAGGGAAGAGAAGATGACCAAGGATTAGAGCTGCCCTGTCCAGAAGCCATTGGTCCCATGTAGCTATTGAGCACTCAAAATGGGGCTAAACCGTGCTAAGAAGAGCTGTAAAATATACACCAGAGGTCAAAAACTTAATATGCATAAAAAGAATGTAAATGACATCATGATTTTGTATTGATTCTATGTTGAAATGATGATATTTTGGATTTGTAGGGTTATATAAAATAAATTGTTAAAATAAATTCACATATTTTTACTTTTTAAAAATCAAGTTTAATTTTTATTTCTTGGTGTATTTGCAACATAATCATTTTACTGAATTTTTTTACATTTTTGCAAGTTTCTTTGTTATTAGTGAAGTATAATTGACATGCAATGTTATATTAATTTCAGATGTACAACATACTGATTTGGCAATTCCATACATTCCTCAGGGCTCACCATGATAAGCGCAGTCACCATCTGTCACCATATAGCATTACCACAATGTTATTGACTATATTGCTTTATACTGTACTTTTCATCTTGTGACTTATTTTATGTAATTAGAAGTTTGTGCCTTCTAATTGCCTTCATCTATTTTGCCCATCCTCCACACAATTCCCTCTGGCAACCACCAGTTTGTTCTCTTATTAAGGGTCTGGTTTTTTTGTTTGTTTCTTTTATTTTTTAGATTCCACATGTAAGTATCAATCATATGGTATTTGTCTTTCTCAGTCTCACTTTTTTCACTTAGCATAATACCCTCTAGATCCATCTATGTTGTCACAAATGACAATCTTTCATTCCTTTTTATGGCTAATATTCCAGTGCTGTGTGTGTGTGTGTGTGTGTGTGTGTGTGTGTGTGATCACATCTTCTTTGTTCATCTATCAATGGACACCAGAGTTGCTTTCATATCTTGGCTATTGTAAGTAATGTGGCAATAAATATAGGAGTCCATATATCTTTTTTAATTGGTGTTGTTGTTTTCCTTTAGTAAATACACAGTATTGGAATTACTGGATTCTATGGTATTTATATTTTGTATTTTTTGAGAAACCTCCTTACTGTTTTCCATGGTGGCTGCATGAGTTTACATTCCTACTAACAGTGCACAAAGATTCCCTTTTCTCCACATCCTTGCAACCCCTTGCTATTTCTCTGTACTTTTCTTGATGTGCACTGGAAAACTTAAAATTACATATATTTTATGTATCATAAATTGCATCATATTTCCACTGGACAACTCTGGACAATAATATTACAACTCTGGACAATAATATTCTGCCTAAGGACAGTGCCATAGTTAGACTGTTTTAATGTTATCATTCCGTGAATAATAAGAAATTAGATTTGAGAAAATTAGGAGACCAAGGTAGTTCAGATAACAAAAATGAGGGCCTTAATTCAATTTAAAAGTATCAAATATGTAGGTTCCAAATGAAGAACAGATGAGTCACTCGTATTAATCTCTCAAATAATATTCCAATCATGAAGACATATGATCACTAATACTTACATGGAGTTATTAAAACATTGAATCCAAATTTTAATGAGAGAAAAAATTCTAAGTTTTTCCACTCAGTATGTTTCAAAAGAAAATTGCTGGCTGGATTTGGTACATAAGCATCCCTATTAATTCTCTGAACTATCTAAGGCTGTTGGAGAGAAGTTTTGTGAGTTACGTGCTATTGTTTGTTACCCTATTTTCTAATTTTTAAATATATAAATAAAACATACATGCACAAAATTCCAAAATCATAATTGTACATCTCAATTGTCACAAAATTAAAATATCAATATAACAATACCAGTTCAAAAAAAATTTTTAGCAAAATTCTAACGTCTCAGAAGTTCCTCTCATGTCCCTTCCCTCTCCTTCCTATCCCAACCATTAACCTGAATTAACCTGACTTCTGATATTATATATTACTCTAAGTGTTCTTAAACCTTATATCAATAGAATCATACAGTATGTTTTGTATCTAGCTTCTTTGTTCAATTTAGGATTGTGAGTCCCAGACTTGTTATTGATACAGCTGCCATTCATTCATTCTTTATTGTTGATGAATAATATCCCATTATATTAATCTACTGTGTTTATGAAATCTAATGGATGGACATATAGGTTGCAACCAATTTGGAGTATCACAATACCTCTAGCTTGCACCATTAGTAACTTTCATACACATGTCTTTAGTTACACATATGCAGATATATCCCTAAGCTATATATTACAAAAAGGAAATTGCGAGGTCTTAGATTATGCTCACCTTTACTATATAATCCTGAACTTTTCCCAATTGGTAGTTTTACCAGTCTACACCCCATTACCAGGTTATGAGAATTACTCTGGTTCTGTACACCCAGTGGTACTTTGTATTGTCCGTTTTCTTAATTTTAGCCATTCTGGGTGCTAGTTTTAATTTGTGGTCTTAGTTTGCATTGCCTTAATAATTAATGTTATGGAGGAACTTTTCATATGTTTATTAGCTATTTTGACTTTTCTTTTTTTTAAGTACCTATACAAGGTTCTTCACGTTTTTTAATTGCATTGTCTCTCCCTTTTATATTAATTATATATTCTTGATAAAAGCCCTTTATCAGTATATGCTTTCTAAACATCTTTTCTACTCTGTGGTTAGCCTTCCCTCTCCCTTAAGGTTGTCTTTTGATTAAATAAGTTCTTAATTTTAGTGTAGCCTAATGACTTTATTTTTCTGTTTATGGGTGATACTTTTTCTACCTAATAAATCTTTTCCTGCTCTAAGGTCAGGAAGATATTTTTATATTATATTCAATAATCTGAATTCTTTTATCTTTTGTATTTAAATTTCCAGTGTATCTAGAACTTATTTTTATGTATGACATGAATTAGGGCTAAAATTTCATGTTTTTACAATATGAGTTTTCAAAACCACAATTTACTAGAAGTTTCTTTTGCCTGTACAAATCAAATGTCCACATAAGTTTGAATCTACTTCTGAATTCTCCAGTTTTCTATAACTGTGAGGTTCTGCAGTGTCTTACGACTGTGGCCTGGAATAGTTTTAACATCGGTAGAGTGAGTCCTACCATCTTGCTGATCTTCAAAATTATCTTGGCCATTCTTGTGTCACTTTACATTATAAGTTTTTGAATCCAATTGTAATTTACACACACGATCCAAATAAACCTGAAAGGGTCTTCATTGGGATTTCATGAGATGCTAGTTTTTATGGTCCATATCATACGGGACCAAACGGAAGATAAATTCTGAAGGAGTAAATCAGAAGACATGGAATCTATTGGAAGGACTCTTCACACACCTGTTTAATTTCATTTCTAAAATAAATTTTGTTAGTTAAATTACATTTTCACTTATTCAGTAAAGAAATACATTGATAGCCAGTATATGTAAGGTCTGCTCTATGGAGTGGGGTAAAACAATGAACAAGGCACATGTTAGATTTACTTGAGATTAAAAAAAAATGCCTCTACTTTACAGACCTCACTCTTAGTTGAGGAGATAAAGCATAAACCAGCAAGAAAATATTTTAAAACTTCTGCTTGTATTATGAAGAAAATAAACAACGTACTCTTCTATAAGAGAGCAGCTGATCCCAGGGCAAACTTATATGGGGCAATGGTCTTTCATTCTTTATGTCCCAGGCACACTGGTCTTTGTGTTATTCCTTAAAGATCTCTCCTCTGTAACTGCTTGCATTCCCTCCCTGTCCCTGGAAACCTCTCTTCAAGACTTCGGGTCACTCTCACTGTATGGTCTCAGGTTTCATGTTACTTTTCACAAGAGATCCTCTTTGATTCATCTACTTTTTTAAATGTTTTTTATTTGAGAGAGAGAGAGAGAGAGAGACAGAGAATCCAAAGCAGACTCCAGGCTCTGAGCTGTCAGCACAGAGCCCCATCTGGGGCTCAAACCCATGAACTGTGAGATCATGACACGAGCTGAAGTCAGATGCTTAACCATCTGAGCCACCTGGGCACCCAATTCACCTTTTGTAAATGGCCCTCAAATATTCTCCTATATACCACCAGCCTGAGCCTGACAAATATAAATGTATTGATAGAGAAAATGAGAATTTTATAAATCAGGTATAGCCCATTAAATCAAGGGTTTTTGTTTTTGTTTTATTTGTTTGTTTGCCATACCACATCGCATTAGCTGGTCTCTATGTCCTAAGCCCTTTTTCAGGGTCCTACATAAACTGGGAATTAACATCTTTGAAACAGTTGATGATCTATCTCTAAATCATTTGGAATTTACTGTTGCTCATATACTCCTCTGATGTTTTTAATGGATCATCAATCAGAAATGGAGCTACAAAAGAGAATGAACATGTATGTTCAGGGTCTGCACTTTGAGATGAAGCCTGCAATATACAAAATAGCCACAGTAATTTTATTATGACCTTGATTTTGTCTGACATTCAAAAAGAATACATCCTGGTGGTGTTCTCACCAACAACCACCAAGAGGATGTTTCCTTTTTGATAACTCTGTTTTAAGTTTTGGTTTTCTGGGAGGCTTTTCTAGAATGAGAACCTCAAGAGGAAGAAGTCCAAGATGCTAAGAAAGAACAGAGTCTTCTTGGTAAAGTGCTTAGTACTTGGTAAAGCATCTGGTAAAGTGCTTATTTCGCTGCAGGGTTTTTGTAAAGAAAACAGGGCCACCACAAGATTTACGGAAATACAGAAATTAGTATGAGAATTGGAGCCTTCATAAATGTCAGAGTTCCTGGAGATGAGAAGATGTGGAAAGAAGAGTTGGAGAATTGTGAGAAGAGTCTCTAACCGCTTCTGTCTGAGACACCAGCAAGAGTGGACAGGTTGAAGTTGTAATTAAATCTAAGAAGCCACGGGTTCCTGGTTATGAATGGGGTTGCCAAGGGAAGGCTATGGAGAAGTCTAGAAACTATCTGTGAAAGAGAAAAATGGAAACATAACAGAGGAATAGGAGAAAAAAAATTAGGCCACGGTTGCCATGTCTGATCACCATGGTCTTCTGAGAGTGATCATTTCTCCTTCCCTTCTCTCTTCCAAATGTTGCTCCAGATTTTTTTCAGCCACTTGTAACCAGAGACCATCGAAGGAAAGGAATTCTGGAAAATGTAGTTCTGAGCCTTAGGTGGAAGCTAGTAAGGTCAAGCTGGCTATAAACAATTCAGCGAGTTGCTCTCTAAATAACTATTACAACAATATCACAGTAACACAGAAAGACAGAAAATATGAATCCCCATTTTACCAATGAAAAAAGCAAAACTAATGAAAGGATAGGTAATTCTTATTGAGTCACAATAGAAAGCAGAGTGCAAAGAATTCAAATTCAGATCCTCTGACCCCCAAATGCTACTCAGTATTAACAGGTTAGTGGCCCCAGTTTTCTAGGGAAAGAGCATTCCTTCTCTTACCACTAATGGAATAGTTACTGTCTTAATGCTGTGGGACGTTTCCATGCGTGCATAAAGTTACATCAATAAAGTAAATAAATTTCTGATACACCCTGTTCTCTTTCTAACAAATGATGGAAGGTTTCAGAATAAGCTATTCATGGAAGATGTTATTTGATTCTTATATTTAAATATGTAAAATGAAACTTTAATATTTTCTGAATTATAGTTCCCATTACTAAGATATTTTTAACATTATATTAAAAGTACTTCCATGTGAAATCACCAAGATATAACATTGTCTAGTAGTGAATTCATTAATGGAATATATTTTTTTTGTAATTCACCTTATGGGATCACTAGATTATGATTGACAAAATCTAAGTAAAGTTTGACACTGCTTTTGCCCTATGAAGTCAACCCGAGGTCCTCATAGTTCCATTTCCAATGCATGTGTTACTTTACTGAACAGACACCTCATGCCCTCCCCATCTCTGTAATACAGAAACTTTGACTTATTTTCTGAATGATTTTCTCAATGGTCCCACCAAAGAATTAAGATGATATTCTTCATGTTATAGCATTCCAAGTTTCTTTTACTCTTTAAGTTTATATATAAAGATAATGACTAGGCATTAATAAATGTGATTTTTGTTTCCAGTTTATCTTCTCGGGAGTCTTTGCAGTATTAACAGAGAGGAAGTGTTCAATGTCCTTGGTAAGTCAGAATGTTTGTAGCAACTACAGAAATAACAGTTTTATTCGCCAGAAGAAGGAGAGTCAGTAAGGAGCTAGCATTGTCTCTGAGTCACTTGAGAAAGAACAAAGCTGGAGACATCACGCCTCCTGATATGAAACTATGCTGCAAAACTACAGTAGTCAAAGCTGTATGGAATTGGCATAAAATAGACACAGACCAATGGAACAGAATCCAAAGCCTGGAGTTAAATCCCTGCATTTACAGTCAACCAATATTCAATAAGGAAGTCAAGAATACCCAATGGAGAAAGGATAGTCTTTCCAACAACTGGTACTGGGAAAACCAAATAAACAATATGCAGAGTGATGAAATTGGATCCTCATCTTACACCCTGTTTTTTATTTTAAAAACATACTTTAAATATAGACAGGTTTCAGTAGAAGTTGGAAAAAAAGATATTTGTGGTGAACGCCAACCAAAAGAAGGCTGTATTATTATACAAAGTAGCCTTTAAAGCAAAAGTTATCAGAGATTTTTGTTAGAAAAGGACACTGCATGACGATAAAAGGTTTAGTTCAACATAAGGTATAATAATCCTAAATGTCTATTTACCTATTAAGGTAACTTCAAAATAAGCATATAAAATTGACAAAATAAGAGAGAAAGAGAAATCCACAAGCATATATGGAGAAGCTAGGTAACTTCCTACTGAAGAATAGAAAAAGAAGAAAAATGCCTCTCAACCCATTAAGAGGACAGTTTATCATTGATTCTACAAATCTACCAGGATCTTACATGAAAAGAAAATGACAGACTAAAATCCCTCATGACCATAGATATAACAACCCTAAATATACATATATTAGCAAATAAAATATAGAATATAGAAAAATACAAATAGGAAGGATAATACCTCATGACTGATTCTGGAAATGCAGAATTAGATTAACATTTGAAAATAAATCAGTATGATTTACCACATTAAAAATATAAACACCAAATGATCAACTCAATGAATGAAAAAAAAAGTAAAATCAATAAAAGGTATCTATCAAAAGAGAGAGGGAGAAATAACATCATGCTTAATAGTGAAAATTGAAATTTTTAACACTTCCCCTAATCCCTTGTTATCTTTTAACAAGGGAAGCATTTAAACTATCATCTATATCTTCAGTATTTTATTTGAGGTATCCTATCCATTGCTATGTGGCAAAGAAAAAGAAAGTATACGATATTAAAATTAGAAAGAAGAAAAAGTATTTTTAGATGACAAGCTTGAAGAAATAAGTGAATTTTATATCTTCAATATATAAAAACCAAATCAGTTAACTTTCTATATGCTTGCAGAAACCGGTGGGTAAATAAATATTAAAATACCATTTGCACTAATATTAAAATTGTTAAGACTCTTAGAAACAAATACATCAAACCATGTACAAAACTTCTATTCTAAAAAAGACACAAGAAAACAATGTAATGGCATCTTTAAAACACTGGAAGAAACTGTCTACTAGAATCCCATATCCACTGAAAATATCCCTTTAACATCAATGGCACAATCAATTTGTTTTCACATAAACAAAAGGTGATAAAAATTTCTATGATCAGATCTACGATGCCAAAGAAAACTAAATTTCTTCAGGCTGAAGGGAAGTGGTGATGGATGGAAACTTGGACACACAAGACAAAATAAAGTGCACCAGAGATGATAAATATAGAGTATGTTAGTGCATCCTTGCTGCTGGAACAAAGTGCCACAACCTTATTGGCTTAAAACAACATAAACTTATTATCTTAGAGTTTTAGAGATCAAAAATTCCCCAAATCAGAATGTTGGCAAAATGTTTTCCTTCTGAAGGCTACTGGGAAGATTTTGTTCCTTGCCTTTTTTAGGCTACCACCTTCCTTGGCTAGAGCCACAGCTTTCTAATCTCTTATCCTCTGTTCTCATAAACACATTGTCTTTTCTCTATTATCCTCTCTCCTCCTTCTTACAAGGACCCTTGTAATTACATTAGGCCAAACCAGGTATTTGAGGATAATCTTCTCATCTCAAGATCTTCAACTTAATCACATTTACAAAGTCCCTTTTGCCACATAATTATACAGTCACAGTTTCTGGGGATGAGGACATTTATTATGGAATCATTATTTAGCCTACCACATACAGGTAAAGCTAAAATATTGTGGTTTTTATTCTTAATATCTTTACTGATTACTAAAAGCAGAAAATTTATCCCTGAATAGCCAAAAGCAATCTTGAGAAAGAACAAAGCTGGAGGCATCATGGTCTCTAATTTCAAACTATATTGCAAAGCTATAGTAATCAAAACAGCATGGTAATGCCATAAAAACAGACACATAAATCAATGGAACAGAATAGAAAGCTCAGAAATAAACCCATGCATAAATGGTCACCTAATTTATGACAAAGGAGCCAAGAATACAAAATGGGAAAGGACAGTATCTTCAATAAATGATGTGAAGAAAACTAGACAGCTGGGGCACCTGGGTGGCTCAATTATTTGAGCATCGACTCTTGGTTTCAGTGCAGATCATGATCTCGTGGTTTGTGAGTTTGAACCCCACATTGGGCTCAGGACTGACAGTGCAGAGCCTGGTTGATATTCTCTCTGCTGCTCCTGTGTGCCCTCTCTCTCTCTCTCTCTCTCTCTCTCACACACACACACACACACACACACACACCCAAACATACAAATTAATAAGCTTTAAAAATTAAAAAAAGAAAAAAACTGGACAGACACAATGCAAAGGAATGAAACTAGACCACTCACACCCTACAAAAAATGATTCAAATGGATGAAAGACTTGAATGTAAGACCTGAAAACATAAAATTCCTGAAGAAAACATAGGTCATCTGCTCCTTGACACTGGTCTTGGCAATGATTATTTTTGAGCCTGACACCAAAGACAAAGGCAGCAAAAGTGAAAATAAGTAAATGGGACTACATCACATTAGGAACTTCTGCACAGCAAAGGAAACATCAACAAAGTGGAAAGCCAAACTACTTAGTGGGAGAAAATAGTTATAAATAATATCTCAGATAAGGGGTTAATACCCAAAAAATATAAAGATCAAGCAAAAGGCAATAGCAAAAAGGCCAAACCAGTTTAAAGTTGGGCAGAGAATTGAAATAGACATTTTTGAAAACGTTTTAATTTAAATTCCAGTTAGTTAACATACAGTGTAGTATTAGTTTCCAGTGTACAATGTAGTGATTCAGTGCTTCCATACAACACCCAGTGCTCATCCTAGCAAGTGCTCTCCTTAATCCCTGCCACCTATTTTACCCATCCCCCTATCCATGTCCCCTCTGGTAACCATCAGTTTGTTCTCTGTTTCTTGGTTTGCCTCCCATTTGTTTTTTTTTCCCTTTGCTCATTTGTCTTCTTTCTTAAATTTCACATATGAGTGAAATCATATGCTATTTGTCTTTTTCTCATTACTTATTTCATGTAACAAAATACTCTCTAGCTCCATCCATATCATTGCAAATGGCAAGATTTTATTCCTCTTTGTGGCTGAGTAATATTCCATTGCATATATATATACCATCTCTTCTTTGGACACTTGGGCTATTTCCATAATTTGGCTATTATAGATAATCCTGGTATAAACATCAGTGTACATGTATCCCTTTATATTAATACTTTTGTCTCCTTTGGGTAAATACCCTCATAGTGTAATCGCTGGATCATAGGGTAATTCTATTTTTCACTTTTTTGAGGAAACGCCATACTGTTTTTCAGAGTGGCCGCACCAGTTTGCATTCCCACCAACAGTGCAAAAGAGTTCTCCTTTCTCCACATCCTCGCCAGCACCTGTTATTTTCAAAGAAGACAGTTAGAAGGGCAACAGGTACATGAAAAGATGCTCAACATCATGAAACACCAGACAAGTACCCATCAAAACCGTAATATCACACCTGTTAGCATGGCTAAAATACAAAAGACAGGAAATAACAAGTTTTGGTGAGGATGTGGAGAAAAGAGAACCCTCATGCACTGTTGGTGGGAATGAATTGGCACAGGCACTGTGGAAAACAATAGGAAGGATTCTGAAAAAATTAAAACTAGAACCACCATCTGATCCAGCAATTCCATGTCTATGGATTTATCTGAAGAAAACAAAAATACAATTTGAAAAGATACATGCATCCCTATGTTCATTGCAGCATTATTTATAATAGTCAAGATATGAAAACACACACACATACACATACACAATGGAATATGAGTCACTCATAAAAAAGTATGAATTTTTTGCCATTTCCAATAACATGGACGGACTTTGAGGGCATATGCTAAGTAAACGAAGTATATGGAGAAAGACAAAGACCGTACAAGCTCATTCTAGAAAAATCTAAATCTTTATATATAGAGTAAATTATATATAAATGTATAGTCTACAAAATGTGTAAAATTTCTAAAAATCTAAAAAAAAAAAAACCTTTATACAACTAGGGAACAGATTGGTGGTTGCCAGACGTGGAGAGTAGGGGTGGGCAAAATGAGTGAAGGGAGTCAAAAGGTGTCTACTTCCAATTATAAAATAAATAAGTCATAAAGATGTAATACACAATATGGCAACTGTGACCGTTAATAATACTGCATTGCATATTAGAAAGCAGCTAAGAGAATAAATCTTAAAAGTTCTCATCACTAGAATGAAAATTTTTGTAACTATGTATGATGATGGATGTTAACTAATCTTATCGTGGTGATCATTTTGTAATATATACAAATATCGAATCCTTATGTTGTACTCCTGAAAGCAATATAATGATGGGTGTCCATTATATACCTCACTTTAAAAATTACGTTATATTTTCTATCCTATAACATGTGTGAGTGAAATATTTTACAAAAGCCACAAAAAAGTAAATAGAATTAAAGTACCATAAATTTGCCATGTTTTACACGAACTGGGACAATATTAATTCTGAGTAGACTGTGATATATTAAGGATACATATAATAAAGCCTAAACTATACAATAATACAAAAAATAGGCAGTTAAAAACCCCATTAAGGAAAGGGGCGCCTGGGTGGCTCCTCAACTGAGTGACAGCTCTTGGTTTCAGCTCAGGTCATGATCTCAGAGTTTTTTAAGTTTGAGCCCCTCACTGGGTTCTGTGCTGACAGCATGGAGCCTGCTTGGGATTCTATCTCTCCCTCTCTCTGCCCTTCTCCCACTCACACTGTCTCTGTCTCTCTTAAATGAATAAAATAAAAAACTTAAAAGCAACATTTTAGCTCAAAAGAAAGCAGAGAGGGAAAAACAAAACAAAAAAAAATTGAACAACCCAAATATATCAATAATCACATCACACGTAAATAGAGAAACACTCTGGTTGAAAGTCCAATATTCTTAGACTAGATAAACAAGTAATGCCCAACTGCAAGTAACAGAACAGCAAAAAATAAACATGAAAAGTTGGATATGCATAAGCATAAGGAAGCTCATGTGTTATAATCATTAAAGACCAATAAATATCAAGACATACAATGTGACTACCGATAGAGACATTCCAGTGTAATAAAGTGTTAATTCATCAGGAATACGTAACTGCTACAAATGTGTATGTATCTAATATTAGAAGTTTAAGACAAATGAACCAAAAACTAAAATAAAAAGAGAAATAGAAAAATCCACAGTCATAATAGACTTTGACATGTCTCTCTAAGTAATTGACTTACTTATTGAACAAAAATCAAGAGTAGAAAATTGAAACATTTGGCTTAGTTCATCTTTGTAAAACCCTACACAGAAAGACTCTAGGATACATCCTCTTTTAAGCTGCACACAGAATATTCATCAAGATACAGCATATATTGAAACAGAAAAAAGTAACAATGAATTTCACAAGATTGCATGAAATATTATAGAATAGGTTTATTATTCCTACTATTGGCCACCTACTGAATGGAACAGAAATAACTTAAAAGGAAATAGAATTAAATTAAAGTGAATTAAATTAAAATCAAATATTGTATGTCCAAGAAATAATTCAAATATTTAGAAATCATACAGTACAGTAAATAAATAACCCATGGATAAAAAGAAATCATAAAAATTAGAAAATATTTTGAATTGAATTACAGAAACACTACAAATCAATATTTTTGAGATAAAGGAATACTTGAAGGAAATTTACAGCTTTTAAAGTGTATATTAGGAGATATGAAGGGTTTAAAGTCCAATTATCTAAATTTCCAACTTAAAAAGTTAGAAAAGAAAAATCATATTTAATACAAAGAAAATGGAGGGCATGAAACAATACAGATAAGAGCAGGTGCCAATAAAGTAGAAAATAAATAAACAAAAAACTAGCAAAGCTGAAAATTTGTTCTTTGAAAAGATTGATAAAATTGATAAACCTCTGATAAGATTGGCAAGTAACGATAGGAGAAAGCACAAATTACTATATCAGGATTAAAAGATGAAATATCACTGGAGATATTGGAGACAGTAAAGAAATAACAAGGAAATGCTATAAATGACATTATACTAATAAACTGTGAAAAATACAACTTACCAAAACAGGGACAAGAAGAAATAGAAAATTAAATATCCCTGTATTTGTTACAAGAATTGTATTAATCATTAAAGATCTTTCCATGAAGAAAATTCTAGGCACACATGTTAAGTAATAAATCTATCAAGGATTTAATGAACAAATAATATCACATGGTATACAAAATATTTCAGAAAACAAAGGAGAAGGAACATTTTCCAACTGAATTTTTGGAATCCAACATAATCCTGACCCAAAAAATTAGCAAGGACCTTAAAAGACAAAGAAAAATAGGAGATGACTACCCGTAATGAGCACTGACATCAAAACACCTAAAATATCAAAAAAAAACCTACTTAAAATATCATAAATCATATTCAGTGATATATTTTTAAAATCACAACGAAGTGGAATTTATTCCAGGAATGCAAGCTTGGTTCAGAGTTCAAAAAACAGTCAATGTGACTCAATATATTAGGGAAATTAAAGAAATGTTTTTTACAAGGAACTTGTCAAAATAGTAATAGAAGCAAATGTCTTCAACCCACTAAAGGGCACCTACAAAAAAAAACCTGTAGCTAATATTACACTTAATGGTAAAAAACTGTTTTTCCTTGGATCAGAAATGTTGCAAGAAATTACTATTTCACCAAATTTATTTATTATTCTACAGGAGTTCTTGTTTAGTGCAATGTAGTTTAAGTCAAGAAGAAGAAAGAAAAGGCATAAAATTTAAAAAGTTAATAGTAATGCCAGCTTTATTCATATACATCCCTATACATCCTAAGAAATCTACAAAAAAATATTTAACTAATAAAATTTTATCAACATTGGGAAATACAAATTCACATTAAGAAGTCCATTGTATTTCTGTGTATTGGAGATGAAATTTGTAAAAACACCTTTACAATTGCACTCAAAATAAAACATTTAGAAATTATTTTCTCTAGGGGCACCAAGCAGCTCAATGGGTTAAGCATTTGACTCTTGATTTCAGTTCATGATCTCATGGTTCGTGGGTTTGAGTCCCATATCAGATTCTGTGCTATAGCGTGGAGCCTGCTTGGGATCCTCTTTCTCTGTCCCTTCCTCACTTACATTCTCTCTCTCTCTCTCTCTCTCTCTCTCTCTCTCTCTCTCTCTCTCTCTCTCTCTCTCCCCCCTCTCAAAATAAATAAACTTTAAAAAAAAGAATTTATCCCTAAGTTTCAATGAAATATTTCCAAGATCTTTACATAGACCACTACAAAACATCGCAGAGAGAAACTGAACAGTATCTAAATCAATGGGTATGTTCATGGTTGGAAAAACAAACATTTTTAAGACATCAGTTTTCCTTCAAATGATTTTATAGATGCACTACAATCCCAACTTAAAAAAAGGATTTTTTCTCATTATTAATAAATTGATTTCAAAATCTATGTGGAAATAATCAAACGAAAGTATAAAATTAATGCTACTTGATTTTAAGAGTTAACGGTCATATTATTTTACTGTGATTATCTCTCTTTAAGAGAAATTTGTTCCAAAGGAATAAATTAAGATCACTGTACAATAGTAAGTAGCATATAGATAAACATATGATTTATCCAGTGAACTAGATTTCAGAATCCAGTGTAAGCTTTCTTACTTATTATCTAATTCATATAAGATGGAAAGAATTCTGTGTGCCTGGGTAGCTCAGTTGGTTAAGTGCCCGACGTTGGCTGAGGTTATGATCTTACTATTCTGGGTTTGAGCCCCACATCAGGCTCTGCACTGACACTCACACCCTGGAGACTGCTTCAGATTCTATTTCTGTCTGTCTGTCTCTCTCTATCTTCCCCTCCCCCACTTGCATTCTCTCTCTCTCTCTCTCTCTCTCTCAAAAATAAAATAATAAACTTAGGGGCACCTGGATGGCTCAGTCGGTTAAGTGTTATACTTCAGCTTAGATCATGATCTTGCAGTTTGTGAGTTCAAGCCCCACGTCAGGCTCTGTGCTGACAACTCGGAGCCTGGAGCCTGCTTTGGATTCTGTATCTCCCTCTCTCTGCCCCTCCCCCACTCACACTCTGTGTGTGTGTGTGTGTGTGTGTCTGTGTGTGTGTGTGTGTCTCAAAAATAAACATTTATAGATAAATAAATAAACTTTAAAAAAAGAATTCTACTGGTGCAAATGAGAACAAGGAAATAAGTATGAGAGAAGTATCATAGGGCTTATCCCTCCTCTGAAGTCTTCTGTGGACAAAGTGTGACTATGTAGCAACATTATACATATGCATTGTCCTGAGTACATAGCCTGACAAGATGCGGCCTGAAAACAATGGTACTTTGAGCAAGGTGATTCCCCACTATCTTCAAGATAAAATTCTGATTATCTCTCTAGATGGCACCTTTCTCTCCAGCAAAATTCCCTATGATGCCCCCTCTAGCACTGTTAAATGAACCACAGCAAACACCTGGAATATTAGCTCTCTGGTAATCCGACCCTTTGTGGCTCTGTGAACTTGCCTATATGGTTAACATTTTTTCCATTCTTTTCATATTTAATAGGTACTTGTCTTCTTCAATAGTCTACCTTGAGAGCAGAGACCACTTCTTTTCTGCCTCTTTATCTAATAACACAGAGGATAGTTTGCATGGTACAGAATTGACATTCAATAATTAGTTGTCAGAGAAGGAATAAATATAGGCATGCATCAAAAGTTTTATATTCTCCAAAATTGTTCAGTTATTGGGATCCTGATAATTCTGCAGTTCTGACAGTCCTTTTAATGGTCTTTACTACTCTGGAAAGATCAGAATCTGTATAAATCTTCTACTTAAATATTCATGTGATGTATGTCGAATCTTCCAATGACCAGGTGACTCTTGATCTATTCCAGATGTCCTATACTATAGGAGTGAACATCGTAAGTGCCTGCGTTGCAGTCATTGGCCTGCTTCTACTATCACTTGAGTTTATAGTGTATAGTTTGACGACACAACCTCCTATCTGGCCACAGGTAAATACCAGGTTCTATGAGGACTTCATCACAGATTTAGAATTACGTTTAAATTCTTCAGTGGGCGATTCAGTTGTTAAGTATTATGCAAGATACGGCAATGACCTTGATCATGTATTTACTCTGGTGCTATTTACTCTGGCTTCTACTACAAATGCAGTTCAAACTACAGGCTAGATTTCTAAACCTATTTTTAAACCTATTTCTAAACCCCAAATGTCAAGTAAGCAAATGGAATGTATTCTAAATATTACTAGATGTATTTTGAGCGGCTTAGCATTATATTCAACACTGCTACTGAATTAGTATTATATGCAAATCTGGTATTATATACCAATTCTAGTATATAACTAGTAGCCAAGATATTTTTATAATAGGCAGCTCAGTTCTTCCTAGGTACCTGTATGTCTAAGGTCAGTCTTCCAAGGCCTTAAATGATCAAGTTTATTATAACAAGCTTTGATCTTCAAAGAAGGAAATAACATCCTTATGTACTTGTGATACCCAGGGGTTTATGCTCACCGGGGATGTAATCTTCAGACAGAATAAAGCTGAACATGATAAATGTATGTGATTTGGAATGTATGTGTAATCAGTTCTGCATACACATGACTATATGGACATTTGTGTCTGTCTGTCAGTCTGCCTGTCCGCAGGTCTATGTGAGTCAGATTAAGTGTGTCCATGTTTGTGTTTCAGTATCTGTGAAGAGTTGTATTTCTATCCACCTGGAACTGTGGACATTTGTGCATTTCACCCTGTATGTTTGTTCATGTGGAGGGGAGAAGAAGCTATGATAACAAGGAGATCGAAATCAGTGCTAAGCAAGTTGGGTGGGAGTTAAACTCATAAGTTCTAAATCTTTCTCTGTGGATTCCCGTCTATCTGTTCTATCCTGTCTGCCCAGAGCCTGACAGAGGTCAGAGGAGCTGGGCTTTTGACCAAGACCTAGAAACCAGCTTTCCTGAATTGAGCCCATCAGATGTTGCCTGTTTTTAAATTCTTAGCCTAATACAGCAAGCTCTCCTTACTTCAAAATCCCAAACTCTTGGTTAATTCGCTAGTTTCAACGCATATATGTTGGTTTGCATTTTGCTGAATTTTTCTTATTTCTACGTAGCTTTGAAAGTGATTTTACAGCAAGTGGGACTGTAGACTTCCTCGGGGAATGATTTATGTCTCTGACTCAATTCAGAAATAAGCTAAGAAATGTTCGGATGCCTGGGGCGCCCAGTCAGAGACCGACTCTTGATTTTGGCTCAGGTCATGATTTCATGGTTTGTAGGTTTGAGCCCTGCATCAACGCAGAGCCTGCTTGAGATTCTCTGTCTCCCTCTCTCTCTGCCTCTACCCTACTCACGCTCCCTCCCTCTCAAAAATAAACATTTAAAAAAAAAGAATGTTAAGCTACTTGCTCATGCTCAGAGCTCTTTACTTGCAGAACATTATTATAATAAAAATGGTCTAAATTGTAAGTTATTTCACTACACAAAATTAAGCCCTAACAGAAATCAGTTAAATGACACATCAGAGAACCATCTTCTTGCTGAAGGGAATGCTATTATTTTACGACACATACCCTGAAGGATACCTTAAAGTAAAATCTTAAATAAATATAAACCTCCAGATTGCTTAAGATTATATTTGCACAACAGGAATGTCTCCTTTTACTGGGTTGGAGTGCAATTATAATCTTGATTATGTCATTTTTCCAACTCATCTCTTGAACCACCAATGCATATACAAGCAAGAAAGCCAAGATCTTCTTCCTGAAGCCCATTCCTGCTGACCCTCTCAAGTTATTCAAGAACATTGAGAGCCAAAGATTCAATATCAACTCCAAACCTCTAGTTGATAAATCCTGGGGCATCTCAGTAGTCTACCAGCATGCCTGTAATTTCACTGTCATGGCTTCAGTCGCTTTTAAATAGTGTCAGTATTGAAAACTGGTCTCAGTAGCCCATGGTGGCCTTGTCACAAAAGTGCTTTGGGCCCTTCAGGCCTGCAACTATCTGGCCTGCAACTATCCAACTGTCCTACGGGATATGGGTCTACTGGGGCTTATAGTCAGAAGCACAATCCCAGGAGGAAATCACCTATTCACAGGATACAAAAGCCTTTCTGTTGAACCTAGTCATAAACCCAAATCTTTTTTTCTTCACTGTAAGTTCCTCCTTAGGGCACTTTCCTAAACAGACCTAATTCTAAACATCTCTCCATTAAATACGTTCTGTAACACTGAACTTAAAGAGTCTTCCAAGTCCATCTTCTCTAGAGGTCCATTGGCCTCAGTGAAAATTTGCTGACCTTACCCATAACCACACACAGGAAAACACAACTGATGATTCTCATTATCCATTTGGCAGAAGATTGTTAGCTTATTCTCATCCTTAATAATTACCAGCTATCATTATTAGCAGAAAATATATATACAAATAACCACAGTTTGGGGGGCTGGGGATATACTGAGTAATTTTTGTCTCATTTTTTTAAATCTTCCTGCAATTAATTGTACAATGGCTTTCTTATTTTTAAGTGTTAACATATAAATATTTGTAAGGAATGTACATTTTATTTTTGAAAACAGATAAGTGGTAAAATCCTTTCAGAATATCTATTCCTATTCACTTTGTTGGAGTTATTTACGGCATGTACAGTGATCCATTGGATATGCAAAGCTAAACATCGCAGATAGTAAAAATGTGGTAAGTATCTCCTTTATCCCTTGGTGAATTAGGAGATACTGGGTTCCATGATGAACCTGTTTGAAAAACTGAACTAAAGTTTTAATAAGATTTTAGTGTCATCTCTAAGCTGTGTTAAAAGTAGCTGAAAACACTCTGTACTATTGTGCACTATACACGTTTCTATACAACTGAGAGTAAATATATGTCCTAGACAAAGGTGTTTTGTGTTACATAATATTTTTATGTTCACATCTCATGACAAAACAAGATAGAAAATATATTATTTTCTAGGATGAGTCTGTTTACGTCAATAGATATTTCACTAGAAACAAACAAATTTTGTGGAGGTTATAAGCCCGTACAGGGATTTGGGAATGCTGAAGTCTCATACCTTTAATTTTCAAAACTTTGAGAAAACATGTTGAATATCAAAGTGTAAAATCCTTAATGATTTCAGAAACCATGATTTTGAAGTAACTGGGAAGTTGTAAAAGATGATAAAAGCCATTTTCTATTTCCTCCACATCTATTACTTCATGTCTAAAGACAAACTTTATCTCCAACTGACCCTAACATCACTGAATCAAAGAACTTTGGTAAAAGATACATCTGCCCTTTCCTCCCCAGTTCCCTTATGGACCCAGGTTTAAGGATCACTGAATCATAAGAACAACTCAGAAGGAATGCAGTGTTAACACAAAGGAAAGAGTGGTTTGTCCATGTATTCTAGACCAGATATACAGGGAGATTCAGGAAATGATAATTAAGAATCAGAATGCCTAGAACCCAGAGAGCTTGGAGCAGAAATAGGAAAAAAGATTTGAGAGAAAAGAGGGAGGGAGATACTTACAGATCCTGTTTTCAAGTATTCCTGGTTCTAAGCCTTCATATGTACTTGGATGAATCCACTGGAACCCAGATAATATTTTCCTCCACTTCAAGCATCTGCTAAGGATAAGCATTGAAACATTCAGACTAAATACAAATCACTGAGATCAAGTCAACCATTGCTCTGATAGGAAAATGCCAAATAATGCAAAAAAAAAAAAAAAAAAAAAGGAAAATTCCAAGGAAATTTTGATCTAAGGTATGAGATGAGGTAAGAATGACATGAGTAAATCTCAGCTTTAAGAGCTATACCCAAGACTGTTAGGTTTTATTCCTATCAAAAGTGTCATGTGTGGAATGTATGATTATGGAAATTATAGAACACCAGAATATGGGAAAACTTCTTCAAATGATGTATTTCTTAAGGTCTCAAAAACTAACAATGGAGAGGGAAACTCTATAGAAAATATATTAAAGGCAATCAGTGATCCAGGTATCAGACTTTCAACACCCTAATTTCTATGGAATGACATCACACATATTTTTAAAAGGAAATGCCTTTTGCGGTAGAAATGGAGTATCAAGAGAAAGTAGAAAATCTAAAGGGAAAAATTTTTGCTGATAACCCCATCTGTATTCCAAAGAGTTTTATCAGATTAATTCAAAATAGAGATTATTTAAGCAAAGCAATCTGCAGATTAAGATGATAAACCAAACAAGGCATATATATGGTAAATAAAATTTTGAGCATGGTAAGTATATTAATGAGCATAAGAACGGTAAGTAAATTAATGAGCATGCAACACAGTCTTTGAGGAGGTGAGTGGTGAGAAATAGGATTCAAGAAAGTAGATTGGATCTAAAGTATTACAGAAATGAATGTTGTGCTATCATATCAAACTCTCGTGTTAAAGGTGTTGGCTGCCTAAATTTTAATACTGGGAGAGGGAGAAAAGGAGGACACATATAGTTAGATCATATCAAAAAGACTGACAGATTTTTTTTCCCATTTGAGACTGCTTCTCAGCTCCCTTTCCAGTGCAGTTGATTGATGGTAGTGCTCTTAAGTGGAAAAAAAAAAAACAAAGAAATTATTTTGTGGGTGAGATGATAAGTTTAACTTGAGATATATTTATTTCAAGTACTTTGGGATCATTTAGGTTAAAACTTCTAGTCAGAAGCTGGAAATATGAGCCTAGAGCCAGAGAGGTCTAGGATGAAGATTCAGCACTGGGATGGCTGTAAATTCATAGTTGGTTGACCATTGGTATAAATAAATAGTGTTGCCCATGGAGACACTGCAGAGCTATAGCTGGAAGAGTCAAGCAACAGAATAACAGCCTAAGGAGATTATGGCCCAGGCAAAAAGCCAAGTTAAAAGGTCGAGTTTGTGAGATTAGAAAATAATGGCCAAGTAGTAAAATGGGGAACCATAAATAGGAGCCATAAAATGAGGTACATGCACGTCAAATTCATAATTCTCCTATGAATAAGTTGAATGAAAAAAAAGCATGAAATGAACATATAAGAATGTACAGTTCTCTATCGAATTAGAATTTAAACTGATAGGTATTCAACACTCTACTAAATAATGCAACTTAGTTTGAGTAGAAAACTATATGTTCTTACATGATCAATCTTCATAAGGGATCTATCTATTCACATAACATCATTTTTGGCTGTCAACCTAAAGAAGAAGGAAGGAAGGAAGGAAGGAAGGAAGGAAGGAAGGAAGGAGGAAGGAAGGAAGAAAAGGAGAAAGGGAAAGAGGCAGCAAAGGAGGAAGAAGGAGGAAGGGAAATGTTTTAAAGCCCCAAAAGTATATGGTTTAGTTTTAAAAATCTCAAGTATGAGATCTCTCCAATTAGCATTCCTTCCAAAATGCTACCCAAATCTTGCAGTTATTTATTTGGGAGTATATTAACAATTCACTTTACTAACATTTAACTTACCTCAGGTACACAGCAGAAGGGGATCCTTTTCCTACATATTAAAGAACCATAATGACCTGAGTCAAGGAGGAAAGTGCAGTGGTGAATGAAGAACTTCATTTTGTTCAAGAAGCTTCCTGGAAAGTGAATTTTAATTTAAGTCCATCACAGTATTTTCTTTCCTCCATTTCATTAATAAAAAATTCTAATTGATAAATATGGTTTTTCTTTTGTGTGGGGAGGTGAGTGAGCATAAATTTATCTCAAGTTGAATCTGGTCATAGATTCTCCCATACAAGAGAAATGATAAAAATGGGTATAATGTTTCTGGAGTGGGATTTAGATCTAATATTATGCAATGATATGCTAAATGCCGACTCAAGGAAATCATCTCATTGTGGAAAGGAAAGCAGGATAAATTATGAAAGATCTCATTGCCTGTGAGGGTGTCTCAATGGATTAGCTTGAAATACAAATTCTAATATTTCGCTCTTCCTAGATGTTGCATTACATTCCTAGACTAAAGTATACTATAATTTAATATCTCCCTATATTATTGAGACTAAAGGAATGAATGCCTCTTGGATTTTAGTTTTTCTAGAAAGTCCAGCTTCCAAAATGTCTCGTCTTTTTGCCCACAAGTTTACTTTATGTTTTATCACATTTAGTATATTATAAATATTTTAGGTACATTATCTTGTTAGAAATTTTACATGTCTGTAAGGACTCCTCTATTTTTCAAAAACACCATGTCCCATACCCGACTCACACTTCCCTACGTCTATAAGTGATTGTTCCATTGTATACAATGTGCATATTTTTAAGTGTTTCCAGACAATGGATGGCATTGTACTGTAGGCATGTATTTGTAATTCATGCAGATCAAACACATAACATACAAAAGATCCATCCCCACTGCTACCAGTACATCTATCAATTGATTTTTAAGTGCTGCCCAATCTTCTGAGGCACACATCCAGAAAATTTTACATCTTCACTCTCCCAGAGATAAACATCTAGCTTGCCTACAATTCTTCACCCCTTGAGGAATTTCTTTAAGAAATGATTCAGGAGTGGAATATCTGTGTGCTCTATGTTTATGTCGTTTGCTCATGAAATGCAAGAACTTCCACCATTTAGACCAGTCCTGTTGCCGGGTCATTAGGTTATGTACTTTTCTTCAGTATAGTCTGTATGCTTTGTGTTCCCTAGGGATTCACACATTCTGGTTCAACAATAATGTCACTTCCTGCTTTTATTTATTTTTATTTTTTTAATTTTTTTTTTTTATATTTCTTGGCATTGGAGTTCACATGAGAAAGAAGTAGCATCTGTTCAGTCAACCCTCAACTAGGAACTACAACTATAAGAGAGACTTGAGGGGTGCCTAGGTGGCTCAGTGTGTTGAGTATCCAACTTCGGCTCATGTCATGATCTCATGGTTTGTAGGTTTGAGCCCCACACCCGACTCTGCTGACAGCTCAGAGCCTGGAGCCTGTTTCGGAATCTGTGTCTCCCTCTCTCTCTCTCTGTCCCTCCCCAGGTCATTCTCTCTCTCTCTCTCTCTCTCTCTCTCTCTCTCTCTCTCTCTCTCTCTCTCTCTCTCTCAAAGATAAATAAATAAACTTAAAAGAGAGAGAGAGACTTGAGTACATACATGGGCTAAGAGGAAATGTAGAGTAAGGTTTGAATATATTGCAGACAAAGAGGTAATTGATGGAATAAGGATCATGAACCCATGAAAGGAAATGAAGTTAATAGCACAGGGATACATAGATATGCAGAGAAAGGACACCCAATTCTTAGCAATTAAACAAATAGGGAATAATTGTCCTATAAATACCTACATTGGGAGAGAAAAGGGAGGAGCATAACAGCCTTAATTTTTCCTTTGAGATAAATAGCTAGGCAGTCATCTAAGAGTGAAAGGTAGTATTTGGTGAGGTACTTGTTTGGGTTAAGAGTTATATGAATCAGATACAGAAATGATCAAATCATAGTCAAAGAATTGATGAAAAACACTGAGGGGCCAGTGAGATTTGAAGCCGCATATTTGTGGTGCTGCTTATCCATGTGGTTGTGAAGGTTCTCCTGCAACACCCCACACGGAAGGCGGAATTACAGCGTGGGAAGCTTGCGTCTGTCAGTTTTAATAAGAAGGTAAAATAGTTGGATCTGTGGGATCCAGCCTGAATGAGAAAGGATATGATTCCAGGAAAAAGCCAATAATTTTGGAAGAAATGTAGAGTTCAGGAGGCCAATGATTTGAAAACATGGCGACCAACACATAAGAGGCCTTTGTGGGAATTGGAAAAAAGCAACCATCCCAAGAGGAGAGATTGTACAACAGTAAGCCTCTTGGGTTGAATTTGAAGACGGGTCCCCCTCTGTACAGTGGAATTAGGAATTGAGACCCCTTTTCCCTGGATGGTCAACTTCAGCACAAGTCAACTCTGCAAGTGGAGCCCAGGTGGGATTTCGACCTCCATATTTGCCCTCATTGACGTGCACCCAGCTGCACAGACTGGTCTAGAATAACACAAAGAGTAGCCCTAGACAGAGTCATACTACATGGAAACTAGAGGATGGTTGTGATCACAGAGCAAGATGTTAGAATTAGGAAACCAGAGAGAATTAGCTCCAAGTGATGAGAAACTACAGGGACACTCATTCATGCATTTATCCAAAACTAGTTATTGACTACCTACTATGACCAGACATAATTCTTGCTTCTGGGAACACAGATGTAAACAAGAGTCAAGATCCCATCCTCTTTCCTTACTAGGGTAAGGAAGACAGCAGCACTATTTGGATCACACTCTGGTCAGCAAACAAACATAAAAATTTAAACAGCCACTCCTGCCTGCCCTAGGGGCCTCCACAAAAGAAGAAAGAGTCACTCGTCACCTTTGGAGGGTGCTCATTATTCCAAAGCTTCATAACTAAAGAGATAAGATTGGGGTGCCTGGGTGGCTCAGTAGGTTAACTGTCTTGGTTTCGGCTCAAGTCATGATCTCACCATTCATGAGTTTGAGCCACATCAGGCTCTGTGCTGATGGTACAGCACCTGTGTGGGATTCTGTCTCCCTCTCTCTCTGCCCTTCCCCTGCTTGCTCGCTCTCTGTCTCTCTCTCTCTCTCTGTCTCTCTCTCTCTCTCTCCTCTCTCTCTCAAAAAATAAATAAACATTAAAAAATAAATAAATAGATAGATAAAATCGAGCACAGATCCTGCTTTAAAAATTTTTTCACTGAGATATAATTCACATATCACAAATGCACTTAAAGTACCATAGTTCAACAGTTTTTTAATATATTCACAAAGTTGTGCAAATACCACCACTACCTAGCATTGTACCATTTTTGTCATTCAAAAGAGGAACCCAAACCTTTTAGCAGACATTTGAACAACTCCTGAACTACTCACCCTGACCCTTGGATAATACTAATCTACTTTCTGTCTCTATGGTTTGCCTCTTTGGGGTATTTCATATGAATGTCTTTTATGACTGACTGCTTGCACTTAGTATAATGTTTTTAAGGCTTGTCCATGTTATAGAATGAATCAGTAATTTGTTCTGTTTCACTGTCAAATAAAGCTACATATTATGGATATACCATGTATGATGTATTCATTCATCAGCTGCTGGACATTTGGGTTGTTTCTAATTTTGGGCTATTCTGGATAATATTGGTATAAACATTTGCGTACAATTTTTGGGTAGATTTTCTATTCTTGGGTATACACCTGGGACTGGAATTTCTAGGTCATATGGGAACCCTATGTTTAACATTTTAAAAGACTTCTTAACTTTTCCAAAGGAGCCACACAACATTACATTTCCATCAGCAATGTTGGTAGGCTCAATTTCTTTACATCCTCACCAACACTTATTACCTGGATTTTTAATTGTAGCCATCCTAGTGGGTGTAAAGTGGTATCTCATTGTGGTTTTGATTTGCATTTACCTAATGACTAATGAGGTTGACCATCGTTTAACATGGTTCCTGGCCATTTGTATGTCTTCCATAGGGAAATGCCAATTCAAAGCCTTTGCCATATTTTTAAAATTGAGATATAGTTGAAATATAACTTTGTATTAATTAGGTTAACAACATAATGCTTTGGTATATGTATATATGATTTAGTTAACATCCATCTCCACACATAATTATAAATTTATGTATGTGTGTGTGATGAGAACTTTTTAGACCTACTCTGTTAGGAATTTTCAAACATACAATACAGTATTGTTACCTGTGGTCACCGTGTTATACATTACATGCCCAGAACTTATTTATCTTATATCTGGGAGTCTGTATCTTTTGACTACCTTCACCCATTTTGCCCAACCCCTGCCTCTGGCAACCACTGCTGAGTTCTGTGTATTCTGAGAGGGTTATTTTTGTTTTTGTTTTTTGTTTCTGCATATGAGTGATGTCATACAGTATTTGTCTTTTTCTTTCTGACTTGTTTCACTCAGTCATAATTCCCTCAGGTCCATACATGTTGTTACAAACAGAAGGATTTTTTTATGGGTGAACTATAGTGTGTGTGTGTGTGTGTGTGTGTGTGTGTGTGTGTGTGTGTGTGACATTTTTGTTATCCACTCATCTGCCAATAAACACTTAGGTTGTTTCCATGTCTTGGCTATTGTAAATATTGCTGAAACGAACATGGGGTGCAGATATTTTTTCAAGATCGTGAGTTCAGGGGCACCAGGGTGGCTGAGTCAGTTAAGCATCCAACTTCAACTCAGGTCATGATCTCACAGTTTGTGAGTTCTAGCCCTGCATCGGGCTTTGTGCTGACAGGTCAGAGCCTAGAGCTTGCTTTGGATTCTGTCTCCCCTTCTCTGACCTTTCCCTGCTCAGACTCTGTCTCTCTCTCCCTCAAAACTAAAAAAAAAAAAAATTAAATTAAAAAACACCCAACCTTTTAAATATAGTGATTTCATATCTTTTGGATAAATATCCACAAACAGAATTGCTGGATCACATGGTAGTTCTATTTTTAATTTTTAAACTAAAGTATAATTAATATACAGTGTTAGATTAATTTCAGGTGTACAATATGATGATTCAACAATTCTATACATTTCTCTGTGCTCATCAAGATAAATGTACTCTTAATTCCCTTTATCCCTCCGATCCCCCTTTTCCCCTTCAGCAACTACAAGAGGTTGTTCTCTGTATTTAAAAGACTGATTTTTGTTTGTCTCTCTTCTCTTCATTTGTTCATTTGTTTGCTTGTTTTTTAATTTTCTGAAGAAAATGAGTGCTGCTTTCCAAAGAAGCTCACCAGCTTACATTTCCACAAACAGTGTTCAAGGTTCTCTTTTCTCCACACCCTCACCAACACTTAATACATCTTATCTTTTTGATAATAGCCATTCTAACAGGTATGAGCTGATATCTCACTGTGGTTTTGATGGGGTTTTCTCGATGAGAAGTGATGTTGAGCAGCTTTTCATATCCCTTTGCCAAGTTTTAAGTTAGATTATCTTTTTATTGTTCAGTGTTCTTTACATTTTCTCAGTCCAAGTCCCTTGTCAGATATACGACCTGCAAATATTTTCTTCCATTAGGTGGCTTATCTTTTCACTTTCTTGATGGTGTCCTTTGCTACATAAAAGTTCTTAATTTTGATGAAATCAAATGTATCTGTTTTTTCTTTTATCATTTGTGCATTTGGTGTCATATCTAAAAATCTCTTGTCTAACTCAAGGTCACAAATATTTGTACCTATGCTTTATTCTAGGCACTTCAAAGTTTTGGCACTTCCATTTGCAGCACTGATCAATTTTGAGTTAACTTTATATATGTACTGAGATAGGAATCAAACTTCATTCTTTAACATGTGAATGTCCAGTGATCCCAGCACCATTTGTTGAAAAGCCTATACTTTCCCCCATTGAATTATCTAAGTACCATTGTCAAAATCAATCAGTCATAAATGTGAGGATTTATTTCTGGAATCTCAATTCTGTACCATAGACTTTTTTCTTTGATAGTTTATTGTCAAGTTGGTTTCCATGTAACACCCAGTGCTCATCCTGACAAGTGCCCTCCTCCATGCCCATCACCCCCCTTCCCCTCCCCCATCAGCCCTCAGTTTGTTCTCAGTATTTAAGAGTCTTTCGTGGTTTACCTCCCCTCTCCCCAACTATTTCTCCCCTTCCCCTCTCCCACAGTCCTCTGCTAAGTTTCTCCTGTTCCACTTTTGAGTAAAAACATATGGTATCTATCCTTCTCTGTCTGACTTATTTCACTTAGCATGACACCCTCAAGGTCCATCCACGTTGCTACGAATGGCCAGGTTTCATTCTTTCTCATTGCCGTGTAGTATTCCATTGTATATATAAACCACATCTTCTTGATCCATTCATCATCAGGTGATGGACATTTAGGCTCTTTCCATGATTTGGCTATTGTTGACATTGCCACTATGAACATTGGGGTACACGTGCCCCTATGCACCAGCACTCCTGTATCCCTTGGGTAAATCCCCAGCAGTGCTATTGCTGGGTCATAGGGGAGTTCTGTTGATAGTTTTTTAGGAACCTCCACACTGTTTTCCAGAGCGGCTGCACCAGTTTACATTTCCACCAGCATCTATAGTCTCTTGATTTGTTCATTTTAGCCACTCTGATTGGCATGAAGTGGTATCTATCTCAGTGTGGTTTTGATTTTGTACCATTGATTTTTATGTCTGTCTTTATGCCAGTATCACACTGTCTTAATTACTGTAGCTATGTAGTAAGTACTAAAATCAGGAAGGCAATGAATCTTCCAATTTTGTTCTTTTTTTTTTCAAATAGTTTAAGCTATTTTGTGTCCCTTGTATTTCCCTAATTTAGGATCATCATTTCAATTTCTGCAAGAAAAGTCAGTTGAGATTGTGAAAAGGATTATCTTCACTTTACAGATCAATATGAGGATTACTATCTTACATTGATATTAAGTTTTTTGATCCATGAATATATGTATAGAAATGTAATTGATTTTGTATATTGCTTGTGTTTCCTGCCAAGTTGCTGAACTTATTAGTTTTAATCTTTTTTGAGGATTCTTCAGAATTATTGTATATAGTATGATGCCATCTGTGAACAAGGGTAATTTTACTTCTTTCATGGTTAATTTGAATGCTTTTTATTTCTTTCTATTGCCTAATTTCCCTGGCTAGAACCTCCATTATGACATTGAATAGAAGAGAGGAGAATGAACATCCTTGTCTTGTTCCTGATTTTAAGGAGAATAACTTAGTTTTTCTATGATGTTGGTTGTAGATTTTTCATAGATGCCTTTAATCATGTTAAGGAGTTTTCTTCTGTTCCTATCTTATTTAATATTTTTATCATAAAAGTGTTTGTTTGTTTCAAATGTTTTTTTAGTTTATTGTCAAATTGGTTTCCATACAACACCCAGTGCTCTTCCCCACAAGTGCCCTCCTCTTCAAGTGTTTTTTAATCTATTAAGATGATCACATGTTTTTTGTGCTTTTCTTTTCTATAAATTAAAAGAAAATTTTTAACCCACATGGTCATAGTATATACTCCTTTCTATATATTGCTGGATTTGTTTTGTTAAGGATTTGTATATATATTCATAAGGTTCATTGGTCTTTAGTTGTTGTTGTTTTTTTCATGATGTCTTTGTCTGGTTTTAGTATCAGGATAATGCTGGCTTTATAGAATGGGTTAGGATATTCTCCCTCTTAATTATTGCTTTATACAACTGTCTTTTAAATAAAATAGAATAAGAGTTACAAACAAAAATATATTATATTAACTTTTATATTTACTCATCTAGTAACCTTTATAAAGGCTTTTTATTTCCTCAGGTAGAGTTGACTTAATGTCTAATGTCTTTTCTTTCAGCATGAAGGACTCCCTTTAGTGTTTCTCATAGAGAAGATCTGGTAGCAACAAATTATTTTCATTTTTGCATGCCTGGGAAAGTCTAATTTCTACTTCATTTTTAAAAGTTACTTTTACTTTTTCTGGATATAAAGTTCATTTTGATCTTTTTCTTTCTGTGCTTTGAAAATGCCATTCCATTGTCTGCCAACCTCCATGGTTTATAAGTCAGATGTTAATCTTACTAAGAATTTCTTGAACATAACTTGTTTTTTTTCTTGCTACTTTCAAGATTCTTTTTCTGTAGATTGCTTTCAATATTTGGACTCTGATTTGTCTAGATATGGATTCCTTTGAGTTTATGCTACTTGGAATTTCTTGTGCTTCTTGGATTAATATTTTTCATCAAACTTTGGAAATTTCTGGCTATTATATTTTCAGCTCTTCTTTATGCCCTTTTCTCTCTTCTCACTTTCCCATTTTGCCTATATTGGTATGTTAAATGGTATACGGATCACTGAGACTCTGTTCATTTTTCTATATTATTTTTTGACTATTCCGACCCGGCCTGCCCGCTGGTCAGTCAACGCAGGTCCTGAGGGAGGGAGTGAGAATAGGGTAGGGCAGGGAGCACAGAGAATGGAGGCAAGACAAAGTTTCTGATCAAGCCCCAGTTTATTGAAAGAACTCTAACATCTTATATATCGTTCAAGGCGGGAAACAAGGCAGCTGACCTAGGTTGGTTGCTAAAAAACAGGGTCAAGTAAATAAGAGGAGACTGGAGCTGAAACCGAAACTGCAAATTCAACACAACGCCTAAGGGGGGGGGGGGGGGGGGGGGG
>PJEM01004392.1:0-115666 GCA_004023845.1 Helogale parvula | reverse complement strand
CTTCTCCAGCTCTGAATCGGGAAATACACTTCCCTTGCTTGCAGGCGGCTGATCTTTGTTTTTCTGGCAGCTCCGCACAGGGAGTGACACTTCCTTGCCTACAGGCGGCTGATCTTTGCAGCTCCCCACAATTTTTGTTTCTCTTCATCAAACCGGATACTTTCAATTAACGTAGCATCAAGTTTTCTAATTCTTTCTTCTGCCTGTTCAAATCTGTTCTTGAGCTTCTCTGGGAAATTTTTCATTTCATATATTGTACTTTTCTACTCCAGAGTCCCTATCTGGTTCTATTTTTTTAATGTTTATTTATTTTTAAGAGAGAAAGAAAGGGAAAGAGAGACTGTGTGGCAGTGGAGAGGCAGAGAAAGGAGGTGAACAGACGATCCTAAGTGGGCTCTGCACTGACAGCAGAGTGCCTGATGTGGGACTCAAACTCACAAACGGTGAGATTATAACCTGAGCCAAAGTCAGATGCTCAACTGACTGAGCCACCCAGGGACCCCTGGTTCTATTATTATAATTTTAGTTCTTTTTTTTTTTTTAGTTTATTTATTTATTTATTTTGAGGGAGGGAAAGAGAGAGAGAAAATCTCAAGCAGGCTTTGTGCTAATAGCACAGAGCCTGACATGGGGCTTGATCCTAAAAACTGTGAGATCATGACCTGAGCCTAAATAAAAAGTTGGATGTTTCACTGACTGAGCCACCCAGGCACCCCTATAATTTCAGTTCTTTTATTGATTATTCTGTATTTCCTAAAAAATTGTTTTCAGACTTTTCCTTTTATTCTTTAGATATGGTTTTCTTTAGCTCTTTGAATACATTGACAATAGCTGATTTAAGTCTTTGTCTATTAGGCTTATTATGTGGGAATCTTCAGAAACAATTTCTTTTAGTGCCTTTCCCCCCCACCCCATGTATGGCCCAAATTTTCCTATTTCTTTGCTATGTCTCACAATTTTTTGTGAAAACTAGACATTCTAAATAATATAATGAGGCACATTTGGAAGTCAGACCCTGAGAGTTCTTATCAGAGTTCTAGTATTCATTGCTGCTCTTTGTTTAGCAGCTTTCCTAAACTAATTTTGTGAAGTCTGTATTCTTTCTCAAGTGTAATCACTGAAGTTTCTGCTTGACTAACTTAGTGGTCAGCTGATGACTGGAGTGAGATGTACTTAAGTTGTTTGAGCCTACAAGTTTCCCACTCCTTACTGAAGGGGTCTATAGGTTGTCAGGGAATGCCTTCAACATTTTGGGAGCTTGAAACTCTGCCTTAGCCCTCACTTCCTGATCATACACAGCCTCAAGGTCAGCCAGAGATTAGAGCCTTCTTAGGTCTTTCCTTGGCATGTGCACAGCCCTGCACACGTGTGAGGCCTACTAGATGTCACGGAATATGCCAGAGCTTTACAGAGTCCTAGAATGCACTTTTAAGTTTTTTGTCTGGTCTCTGGTTTGCTGATATTGTTACTTATTTTGCTTCCTTGGGTAGCTGGCATCAGCAGTTTTTAAAAAGCCACCTATTGGTTTCACAAACACCCTAGAATAGGGCTTTTCTCATTGGTCAGGTCAAATAAAAATAAGCCCTATGCATAGGGCTTTTCTAAGGAGCTGCCACACTGATCAAATAGTAGCAATTCTATGGGAGGAGGGCCTTTGGGGAAATTCTAAATCTGTTTTGCCCCCTTCCAACGGCTGTTTGGCTGCTCATTTTCACAGTTAGCCATCATTCTGTAACTGTGGTTTTAAAGGCTACCAGGAAGATGGGGGAGTGGAAGTAGGACAACTTAACATGCCACAAATGTTATGGCCAAAAGTCAGCCATTTTTCTTAAATAAACACTTCTTAGATTGTTGCAAGCCTCTGATTGATTTCCAAAATTCTCAAGAGTTGATTTTGACCATTTTTTCCAATGTTGTCATTGCTTTTATGAAAAAGATTTTTGGAGGTCCTTACTAGGCATTCCAGAATGCCTTTGGCCTTTGACTTTCTTATACAAACTATTTTTGGAGAATCAAATAATTCCTCAAGGGAATTTATTCTTCTCAGAAGAATACAAGATGATAAATTAAAAAGAAATAATAGGATTCAGAAAACCACCATTGTGGAATCCCCAATGGTATAGATCTAAGTGAAATTATCAGTAGATTCTAAAATCCATTAGAAGATTTAGCCAATGAGCAAACGTGAAGTGGGTAAGTCAACCCAGAACCTAATTTCACTGCTCCATTTTTATCAGTAAAGCAGGATAGCCAGTCAATCGAGTGTCTCCCGTGTGATGCAAAAGGAAGTAGACAGCTCCGACCATCCAGTATTTTGCCAGGAAATCTGAACTTAAATCTAACCAAACCTCTATCGATGACTACTAGTTTATAGGAAATATGGAGAATAGAGAAATAAGTTAAATGACACTACATGAAAGCAGTTGGATAAATTCAGAATGTGAGAAATTAGACATGACTTACCTACTTTTTTCAGTAAACATACATTTAAAAAAATTTTTTTACATTTATTTATTTTTGAGAGACAGTAAGAGGCAGAGCACAAGTGGGGGAGGGGCAGAGAGAGAATGAGATACAGAATCCAAAGCAGGGTCCAGGCTCTGAGCTGTCAGCACATAGCCTGACACAGGGCTTGAACCTGTGAGTTCATGACCTGACCCGAAGGGCTCAAGTTGTGAGATCATGACCTGACCTGAAGTCAAACACTTAACTGACTGATTCACCCAGGGGCCCCGACATACAGCATTTTAAAGCACAGGGAAACTGCAAGTTTTTAAAAGACTTAATAAATACAGCAACCAAATGCAATAAGTGGACCTTATTTGAATAGTGACTCAAACAAACCAACTACAAAAAAGATATTTTTAAGATAATCAGTAAATTTTAGTATGGATTTGGTGTTAGACAAGATCAAGAAACTATTATTAATTTTATTAGGTTTAATGATGATATTGTTTAAAAAGAAAAACAAAAACAATTAACTGTTAGAATACACACTGGAATATTTGAAGATGAAATGATATGTTGCCTGGACCAGAAAAAAATAAATAAGGAGAAGGATAATTGATGAAAAACAAGGTTTCAAAATGTAATAGTTGAGGCTAGGTGCTGACTACATGAGATCTATCTAGCGGATTTTTTTCTGCATACTTGAAATTCTCCATGATAAAATGTTAAATGTAACACTTTCAATAGTATCTCAACCTACTCACAGGTAAAGCCAAAGTCCTAACAAGGCCCTGTGTGATCTGGCTTCCTCTTCTCGACCTCTGAACACCCTCAGACACCGTCCCACTGCCATTCTTTATACTGGTCATCTTCTCTTCCCAGATAATACAAGGCTCCCTCCTTCACCTTTTCGGGAGGACTTTCATCAAATATCCTCTTTACAGGAAGGACTCTTGTGAATGCCTTCATTTACATTTCCATCCACTTACATACCTTATTTCCCTTCTGTCCTTAGTTCTTCTCTTCAGCTTGTATCTCTCTTACAGTATAAACCCTCCTTGTGGATCTTGCTTATTATTATGCTTATTTCATCTTTCTTAGGACAAGCTCCCAATAGGGCAGGATACATCATCTGTTATCTTCACTGCGGGATCCCCAGCATTGAGAACTGTGCCTAGCACATACCAGTGAAACTTTATTGAATTAATTAACTGGTAAACCACCAAATATAGAGAAGTTCAACAAACATTAGTCCCCTCTACTATTCATAATTAGCCATGTGATGCAATAATTTAACAGCTTAGACCAGACTTTCTAGTCATTTGTTCCTACCATATGGTGGGACAGTTGTTAAACACTGAGTATAAAAAGTAATCAGGTCCAGCATGAAAGGATGTGTGCGTGTGTGTGTGTGATAATATTTATAAAACAACTTAGTCTTCAAAGTTTAATAGCACGAGCCTATGAGATACCTGTGCTGGTTATGATCTATACTTTACAAAGAATAAACTGAAGGCCATAGAAATTAAACCCACCACATCTTGTAGAAGATTCTTGGCTGCGAGGACTTCTGATAATGAGGCTTCTTCCTAGGGGGACACCTCTGCAGTTTGAGACAGGACCACCACGTGATCAGTCTGCTGGTAGCATCAACCACAGCCTCCAAGGACACAGGGTGATGCTCACACAAACCAATGGATGGTGACCTCTCTGTCAGCCCACTGCCTGACGCTCATCTTGCGATCTTAGGGGCTCAGTGGAACTGCAAGGGTCTCACTAAGCCGTGGTGGTCCGCGTGGGGGGTCCACGTGGGGGGTCCAAGCGGGGCTTCTCGCGCAGCAACCCCGGAAGTAACAGTCTTGGCCACAACCGCAGTGTTGGAACCACTCGAGGGAGGATGAGGGGCACAACGGAGGAAGCGGCGCCCAACCAGATATCTGAGCTGCAAGCCCCTGAACCGCAGGCACCACAGAGGAGATCCCGACCCTGTAGGCGCAGAAGTGAGTGTAGGGAGCCTTAGCCAGGTTGTGACTGTTACTAAGAATAAAACTACTGGGAGTAGGGGAAAGTGTTCCCAATGATCCCCTAGTCAGAGTGCTTCCCTGCTTTTTATTTATTCCTTTCAATACTCATTCTTCCATAACCGACCTGTTTTATTCCTTTCAATACCCCTTCTTCCATAACTGACCTGTTTTACAAACACAGCATCCCCTCAGATGAAGGTAGGTTGGCTCATTTACAGAAGGAGAAAATAGAGTGTAGTGGTCTGGGGATCCCAAGGTCATGGAGAAAGTAGTGGCAATACTAACTCATGCCTTGAATCTTTTGATCATATTCTCATATTCTTCGTTGTTTAGGAGATGTACATTAGATCTTGCAACAAAAAATGTGTAAACAGAAACTCATATTCTTGATGATAGGAGTGGTCGATCTCCAAGGACTGTGAGTTAAGAGTTTCTCGAATTGCGTATTCTTTCCTAGCTGGGTTGGCAAGAATTGCTCGGAGAATCTTTAACCATAGCTAAATAAGTAAATTCTTCTGCTGCCCACCTGGAGCAAGCCACAGAAGTTCCCTTGTGAGAAGTGGCTCTTCTGGGAATCATTTCCTACGAGTCATATGGCCTGCCCATTGAAATTCAGTCTGACCCTCAACATCAAAACCAGAGCTCATTGTCTCTACCCAAGGTCCGTAGGTCCTGATCAGCCTGTTTTGTTGTTGTTATTATTTTCTTCAACCCACTTGCTCTGGAGAATGACTTTGTTTTCATGACACCTTCAGATCTGCCCAAAATTAATGCAATATATTCCAAAGAATCTATGCTTTAAGGCTGACCTTCCGAAATATATATTACATGACTGGTGTAAACAAATACATCCACTTATACATAACATAGTAACAAATCAATAAACAAAATTACAATTTTACTTGTAAGATTGATTTAGCAAACAACTATAAAATTCCAATAATTTAAAAATATATTACTAAAGCCAGACGTTTTGACATTCAGATTTTACAGCCGCAAAGATGTATATGGAAAGGCATTTTAAAAACATGAGTGTAATGTCATATGATAATAGAAATGTCAGTGGTCAGGAGTGGATGGGGTACCATGTGGAGAGAAGGAAGATGAAGTCAAATCATACCCCACCCTAATGTGCCACATAAAAAAACATTCATATTTCTCAAATTCATGATTTCTATGTTGGATTCCCAGTTTAGAAAAGCCATTGTGGTCATAGCATAGAGACTAGAGTTAAGAATTTAGGTTCTTTCACTGTGGTTATTGGGTTATTGTTTTATATGTTTTTATTCTTTAGAAAGTTATAGTGAGGAAGCATTCCCAATTTTGACCATTAGACAGTTGGGGGCCATGAGGTTGCTGCAGTTACCCTGAAGGCTCTAGAGAAGCCCCCTGCTTGAGTTGTAGCCTAGATGCAGGGAGACAAAGTTCAGCCTCCAGCCTGATGGAGCCATAAAGATGACAACAGTCACTGTGGTATTTGACTTGTAATAGTTTCTAGACATCTTTCTATGAGTTGGATTAATTCAGGAGAACACTAAAATTGCTGCTGCAGTAATCCAGGAGTAAATTCATGTTGAATTGTACCAAACTCAAAGGAATAATTCAAAATAATGAAATAATGACATAATCAATAGCTTATTTTTAACAAAATACATTTAAAGAGACTGAAAGAGAGAGAAAATAAAGTATCCTATTTAGTTATCCTAAATAACTATGGCAAGGGAGTGAACCCTGGTAATCAAGTAACTGGAGAAAGATTGAAGAGAAATAGGAAGGCACATTCAGCTATGAATTCATTTAGTGTTCAACTATGTGGCCGGTTGCTATTTTTGGCTTCTCAACACTCTATAGGATAGGAAAACTAGTTCTTTGAAATAAGGTAGGACTTGGGTCAATCAGCAATTGATATAAACAAGATTTGAATATCACTTGTTCCACAGTCTTATGCTCTATTTTCTCTATGTCATGCATCATTGGTACATCCTTTTGGTAACTGGTCCTTGAGAATTGATGGTCAATGCAAATTGGAAACAAAATTAGTATAAGTAAAGATTTTGAAATCAAGAATGTAGATATCTGAGTTGGCTATTGACAAAAGGTTGAAGACAAAAGTCCTAAATCAGGGACAGGATAAAGGTCCATCAGATTCTGAAGAATAAAATAGTGAATTCTTAAAGCCATAGGGCAAGAATTATAAGAATGGCAAAGCAAGAAGAAAAAATACTTTGGTTGCAAGAAACAGAAAACAACTCATTCTGGCTTAAGGAAAACAAAAGAAAATATATTTCAAGGATATGGGTATGTCTCCTAGTACCTAAGAGCAGGTAAGTATGTTTGTTTCAGAAAAGAATTGGAGGTAGGAAATTGAAAGTCATCATTCTTCTTCCTCTACTTCTCATTTCTTATCAGCCCATGTGGTAGAACATGTCAATGCTCTTTGTTTCAAGGGTTTATGTCTACTTGTCAAGAGACAAGCCCAGACTAAGGCTATAATTTAGTTCTAAGTATATATACAATTCCTGTGAAAGAGATGCTGATAGGTCCAACTTAAGACACTTTCCACACCTCTTTTTCAATTACGTGAAATGAGGGAGTAATTCCTACAGATACTAAGCATGAAACAGATGAATGGAACACATACTCAAAATATGTCCACAGTTTTTAAAGTAATAGACATCAATTATTCATGGCTGCTATATCTTTTGAATATCTTTTTTTTTTTTTGGTTGCTAACTTGTGAAAGCTACCTTTTTGAAGGTGAATAAAAAAAAAAAAATTCTATTTCTAGCCTCCCCTGCAGAGTTGGGCATGTAATCTAGGTTCTGGCAATCACTCTTGTACTAGAGTTAGACTTGGAAAAGAACAACAAAAGAGATCCTACGCTGAGCTTCAATTTTGTTTGCACAGATGAAATCCTATGGAGGCAGGGAAGGTTTGACCATCTACAGCAGAGTCTGAGGTAGGAAGTAGCAAGGACACCTTCTCAATCTAGATTGGTGATTTGCCTTTGGACACTGGCCTACAAGCTTAAATTTACCAACGATTCTGTGAGCTCAGTAATATCCTGTTTTGCTTAAACCAGCCAGATTAAATTCCATTGTCTGCTTTCAAGAATCCTAGGGAGTTTTTAAGAGGTCATTAATTAGGTTCAAGAGAGCAAATCAATGAATTGATTTTAAATTCTTGTTTCAGATAATATTTTCATTGTGAAAAATTTGAAAATGCAAGAATAAATTTCTCAAGGACTTTCAAGTGTCTTATCTGAGAAAATTGTCATTAATTTTTTTATATTTTCTTCTAGAAATATATTCCATTCATTTTCTCTAATGTTTATGCTACATTTTAGATTATATGACCTCACTCTGCATTGAGTTGAAAGAAGAAACCAGAATGTTGGGGGTAAGGACTAAGTGCTATGTAAATGGATGTTACCTTGATATTGTGAATTCCAAATATTTTTAAAAGAATACAATGACTCCTCTGTCTCAACTACCCAGTGGAAGAGAACTGATGAGCTGAGTTCCAGCAGTCTTACCTCTATGATTTCCTTTTGTCTATGTGTTTATGATTTAAAATAAATCCGAGATTATGGCTCCTAAAGAAGATAATGAGGTCAGGGGTACATTCAAGAGATAATCTAGATTACAGGGCTTTGTAGACATTGATCATATCACAGCATTGTGTTTTTGGTATACTTCTTTTACATTTATCTTGGGGAAGGTGATATTCTGGAGCACGATTCTTACTCTTTCACCCCAACCAAACCTAACATGCTACGTCTTTCTCTATCGTAGACCTTAATTGTTGGACCCTCAAGTCATATTAAAAACCAGGACTGTAAAATAAATCCTGGTTTAGGAATATGCCTGAGATCATTGGGGCCAGAATTTTAGGACTCAGCAGGTCCAGTTGCAAGGAAATCCTCTCACCTCATGGTGCCAAACGTCAAAATTGCCAACAAAAGAAAATCATTGTGCCATTTACTGGTTGTGGGGGATGGAGGTGGTAGAACTGGAACTGAGGGTAGCATGTACAAGACCAAACAGACAAGAAGACAAGCAGGAGGGCCTGCAGAGACTACAGCTCTTCTCTCAGAACTGGAGGATGCTAAGTGTCCTCATCCATAAATAACTCCTTAAACATCTTATTTTACTTGAAGGCAACCACACCTCTGCAAATTTCTAAGAAATCTTCATGAATAATCTTTATATGAGCTACATGTGCAGATTCCAAATACTTTTTATGGTTGCCACCTTCCTCCATTACGTTGGCTTCTCCCCAGTTTTTGATAATTTCTAGGGCTGAACAAGAGTAGTGGCAGAGACTCCTATGATTGAGAAACTCTCCCCATGCCTAACTTGTAACTCTCTTTAAATTTGATATATCTGAGTAATTGATTATGACCTTTTTTTCTTACAGGCTATCCAAGTAATGGTTGGTCTGTTCCACAGTGTTCTGGGATATATCTGGATGCAGTTATATATCAGAAATTTTGACTCAGTTTCAGAAACTTACGTGCCTATGACCTTGATATCAGGATACCCATTTTGGGCATCCATGTTTGTGAGTAACTTATCTCACTGAAGATCATGTATTCATTTATTCAATGTATTTGTGACAGCTTCTGTGGCCAGGCAATATGCTAGAGATACATCTTGCTGTCAAGAAATTCACTCTTATATCTACTGAAGATATTTTAAAATAATACATTTATTTATAATATTCTTCCATACAAAAATTCTATTTAATTGAATGTTGGGGCCAAACAATCATAATCTTACTAAGGGGAATTTTAGATAAGTAGCAAATGTTTACTCATAAGACTCATATTTGCCAATAATATAAGCAAGCTGAGAGCCAGAACTTAATGGTTGGGGCAATAGAAGGGACTTTTAAAAGTAGTTTGGCAAAGAAGAAAGAACAGTGTGCTATTGGCCCAAAAGGACTTTGGAGGAATTCAACAAGGTTTTCTAAGGGATGTGTGTTATCTTATACCATGGGGGGAAATATTCACCTTCTTCTATTTTCTCACCAAATTCTCAATAATATCTCCCTATCTCACAAAAATATTTTTCATTCACTCAGAAATATTCACTAAATACCTAAGGGGGGGTGGGCTCTGTTCTTAGTGTTTCAGTTAAAGTAGTAAACAAAACAGACCAAGACCCCTACCCTTGTAAAGCCTATCTTCTAAATAATGATAATGTGTTAAAAGATGAAAAGGACTGTGGAAAAAACTGTAGAGGATAAGAAGGTATGAGGTGAACTCGGGTTGCAATTTTCATAAGATAGTCAAGCTTCATTGAGAAAAGACATTTGAACAAGGAACTGAAGGAGTCGAAGTGATAGGCCACAGGAAATATCTGAAGAAAGAATATTCAAGGAAAGCAGTCCCAAGACTAAGAGCAAGCCTGGAATGTTTACTGAACAAATGGCCAATTTGGATGGAGTAAACTAAGCTAAGAGAGGTTGGTAGGAAAAGAGGTCAGCTATATGATAGGAAGTATGTTAACCTAAGAACTTGTAGTCATTATACGTACTATCACTCTGAGTAACACTGAAAGCCGTTGCAAGATGTTGAACAGAGGAATGACATGATCTAAGTTAAACATGAAAGAACCATTAAAAGTTAATAAAGGAGCAAGTGTTAAAGCAAGGAACCTTTTAAAAGATCCAGTTATAGGTATGCAGATGAGAGAGTATAGTGGCCAAACCAGGGAGGTAGTAAAATGAAAAGCTGATTCTGGATATAGTTTTATATTAGAGCCCAAAAGATTTCCTGGTGGGTTGTATATGGGATATGAAAAGGGGTGGGGGGGATAAAGGACACTTCAAAATAGTGGATCAAACAATTAGAAGAATGGATTTGCTATTGACTGAGATGGGTAAGGCTATGAATTTAAAGGGAGTGGAATTTCAGGCATTCAATTTGGGTCATGTTGGGTTTGAAATACCTTTTGGACATCAAGTAGAAATTACCAGGTATTTTTCTTAGACAGAGTCTTGAGTTTGAGAAAAAATATAAATGTAAGGTCATTGACATACTGATGGCATTTAATACAATGAGACAAGATGAAATTATCAAGATGTTATCTCATCTTGTATAGACAGAGAAGACATCTGTGGCCTGAATTCTGGGGCATCTCCAGTATTAGAAATTCAGATTGATTAGGAGGGGCAAGCAAAAAAAATTAAGGAGTAAAGCAAGACAGTACACTATCCTGGAAGCCAACTGAAGAAGACAAAAGTCCAGGGGGGGAGAAATCAACTCTCAAAGACTATAGATAGTTACATGAGATGAGATCTAAAATTGTCATTGGCTTTTGCAACATTGAAGTATTGCGTGATCTTGACAAGAAGAAGTTCATTGTCAAATGGAGCTAAAAACCTGACTAAAGTGATTTTTAAAAAGAGTTGGAAGACAAAGTTTAGAGAACTCTTTGAGTTTTCCTGCAAAGAAAGAAGAAAAATAATGCGACATTAGCTGACAGAGCAAGTGCAGCATATGTTTTTGTACCAACACAGTGATTAACTTAGTCTGTCCTCAGAGTTATGGTGGTAATCCAATTGGAAGTTGAGAGTATTGGTTACCCAATGTGATGAACCACACTTGAGTTACATACATGTACATGTCCCATTATTATGATTTTACCACAGAATAGGAGAACCACAACTAACCTTAGAGTCAAAAGTGAAGACACGTTCTATCCACTCCATTGATTGGTCAGTGACCCATACTACAATTTCACAGGACTAAAATTACCCCTGGCCTCAGCTGATTATGTGCCCTTATTATCCCTAGCATCTTTACCTATCAGTTACTTCTGCTTATTAATATTTAAACCAAATGCATAGATTTACACAAGTTACCTAAATTCAGTTTGGGACTACTGGGATTTCAATAAACAGGCAAACAACTGTGTGTAATTTTTTGCAGCATATCTGAGACTTATTATGGAAACATGGACCACAGACACTTGCAGTGGTTGGCCATTAACAACTGGAATAAATGAGGGAGGCTTCCCAGAGGGAGGTGCACTTGCATTGAGGCTTAGGTCCTTTGCAGTAGCAGTTTCTTCTCCTGGAGATGCTCACCCCCGACATCCTGATGCTTACTGTCAGCTGAACGGTCACCTTCTCAGAAAGACCTTTTTGAAAAACCTCTTAAAGTTCACCCCCAAGGCATCTTCAATCGGATCATACCATTTTATTTTCTTCATATTTTGATGAGACATGAAAATCTCTGATATGTCAAAGGCTCCACGTTTTTGAAGAAGGAACATTCCTTACTCCCTCATTACTGAGTGCAGATAGTCTTTTTAAATGCCGTAGAAAGATTGCATTCATAAACGCATTTTATACCAATGGGCAAAACATCCATTCTTGCTGCACAACTATCTTTTTAAAAATTCATCGATTCCTTTTTAATTCAAGTATAATTAACATACAGTGTTATATTCATTTCAGGTGTACAATATAATGATGCAACAATTCTATACATTACTTAGTGCTCATCCCGATAAATGTATTTTTAATCTCTTCACTTCTTTCACTCCTCCCCCTACCCACCTCCTCTTTGTTCACCACCACTTTGTTCTCTGTGTTTAGGAGTCTGGTTTTGTGTTTTTCTCTTTTCCTCTTTGTTCTCTTAAATTCCATGTATGAGTAAAATCATTGTTGCAGATGGTGAGCTTTCATTTTTTGAATGACTAATATTCCATTACATATATTTATACGTAATATAAGTGATATATATGTGACATATACTGGACACATGCTAATTCTGCTCTTAAGTTTTTGAGGGACATCCAGGGTTCCTTTTTCTCTGCATCCTCACCAATACTTGTTGTTTCTTGTGTTTTTTATTTTAGCTATTCTAACAAGTGTGAGGTCATATCTTATTATGGTTTTAATTTGCATTTCCCTAATGATTGGTGATGTTAAGCATCTTCATGTATCTGTTTGCCTTCTGTATGTTTTCTTTGGGAAAATGTCTGTGCATGTCTTCTGACAATTTTTAATTGGTGTTGAGTTGTATATGTTCTTTATATATTTTGGATATTAACTCATTATCAGATATATCATTTGCAAATATCTTCTCCCATTCAGTGGGCTGTCTTTTCTGTTTTGTTGATGGTTTCCCTCACTGCGCAAAAGCTTTTCAGAAACGATGGCCTTTCCAACCAATGTCAGAAAATAATAAAATATTCAGGATAAGAGACCTTTTGGGTGTGATTCTTACCTTTCAAAAGTTAAACTGCAGATTAAATATTTTTAGATACTACTTTCTGTTAATGAAATAGTTTTCAATAGCATTATATTAACTATTCATGTGGACAGACTCACTAAAATATAGAAGTGTGTCTTTTCTAGTAATAAAAGCTAACACATTCAACAAGAGGGTCTTACATGAAACCAATAAAATTTTATCTACCCTCCATGCCATAAAATCATGTTAAAAATATTCCTTTATTCCATCCTAAATACAGGTGTAACATTAATCCAATAATGATTCCCTCCCTCCATCACTTTAATAGAAAACCAAGGAATTTATTACTAGGTGATGTTTTCCAGGGGCTACCATAAAGCTACAATAGGAATTTTGGTGTTTTAGCCTAATTCTTTTCAAACTCCAATTGCTCTTTGAATGGGCTAAGAAAAAAAGACAAAAACAAAAGAGAGGGAAAGAAAAAAGAAAGAAAGAAAGAAAGGAAGGAAGGAAGGAAGGAAGGAAGGAAGGAAGGAAAGAAAGAAAAGGAAGGAAGGAAGGAAGAAAGAAAGGAAGAAAAAAAGAAAAAGGAAAGAAGAAAAGAAAGAAAGGAATATAAAGGAAAGAAAGAAATAGAAAGAAAAGAAGGATAGGAAGGAAGGAAGGGAGGGAGGGAGGAAGGGAGGGAGGGAGGAAGAAAAAGAGAAACAAAGAAGAAAGGAAAGGAGAAAAGAAAGAAATTAGCTCAAGCTCCTCAAGAAAGAGGACTTTTAGAAAATATTAAAAGCTACATTACTCTTTGAAGAATCTAAAAATAATTGTGACACAAGTGGGGAGAGAGCCATAACTTATTTCAATGAATGCCGACATCCCTAGCTGTCTGACATATAATAGAGAATTTGGCTGGTCTTTGGCTCCCTGGTTCCTGGGTGATCATTTCAAATCCTTGAAATTTCCCAAGTGACAAAAGTATCTGTTATTCCTGGACCACTTGCACCATTCCTGAATTTTTGGGAGCTAGCAATGCCAGAAAGACCAAACACGGATACATAACAAAACCTCATAATGAACTTAGGGGCAATGGAAGCTCAGGTAAGTTTCCTGGTTGGTGATATAGACTGACGTGCCAGGAGGGTGATGACCCAGAAGCTTCATGCTTCAAACCATTCTAGACCTCACCCTGGACATCTCTTCATTTGACTGGCCCTGATTTGTGTCTTTTGTGATAAAATTGTAAGTATAGCACCTTCCTGAGTTCTGAGTCATACTAGCAAATTATCAAACCCGAGACAGATAGTGGGAAAGCATATTTGTAGCCAGTTGGTCAGAAGTCGGTGCTCTGAAAACCCCCAGGATTGTGGCTGGTGTCCAAAGGGAGGGAAATCTTACTGGGGACTGTGCCCTTAACCTGCGAAGTCTGAGCTAACTCCAGGGAGTTAGCATTAAAACTGCATTACACTCACAAAGCAGAAACTACCAGGGCAGTGCAGGGAAGTGAAGGAGCTGGAGGCACAGAAAACATATAGAAACTTTAGAAATTCCAGGATTTCATCTCACACCTCATTAAACATATTTAAATGTTCTAATATCCCATATTAAATATCATTTTACTTTGAAAACTTAAAAAACTTTTTATGATTCTGTTTTTGGGAAATTATCTATGAATAACTCATTTAATTTGTTATTAGTTCTACCTACTTAGCAACCATTGGGACTACTTGGGAAATCTCAAGAAGTGGAAGAAATCTAACCTATAAATTATTTTCAAATGCAATAGAGTTGTTATGGATTCTAAATTTAGCAGTTAAGGAAGCTGGCATGTGTTACATTTTACAGACTTTTCATTAATCTGTTATTATTTTTTTAAACGTTATTGAAGTTAGAGGAATTTCTTGGGCGATAATGAAAAGGTCTTATGTGTGCCTCTTTTGTTCTCAGTATGTCGTATCAGGAATTTTTGTAATAGGAGCAGAGAAGACACATTCTCCAAAATTGGTAAGAATGATTAAAGCAACTTGAAAAATAAAAATTTTACTTGTCAAAAACAAGGATATAAGTAAGGAGGGTATATCATTGCCTCTTAAGCAGTAGAAATTTATTCAAAATACTGAAATGTAAAACATTGTTTTATAATACTTTATAAAATTTTAAATGGATATATTCCAACAGAATTCTTTGTTAATTTCATAAAATATTAACATAATAAAGAATGCATGAAGCAGACCAGGAAATCAGAAGTGAAAAATTTAAATAGGATATGTCATTTATTTCAAATTAAATGTCAAACAGGAGAGAAAAAATGTAAACAGACACCCTGAAGCAGTGTGAGAGAAAAATATGTGATTAGAACAGTAAGTTAAGATTTTTCAATGGTTTCTAGGTGCCAGAAGCCTCACTCAGAGTTTTTGTAGATTATTTCACAACAAAGCCATCAGGGTGGTTAATATTATATACCCATCGTATAGATAAGGAAACTGAGATGCCAAGAATATAAGCAACCACCTCTAGACCTAGATTCAGACGTAATGTAAGTGATGGAGTTGAACTTTGAACGCAGACAGCTTAGCCCAGAATTCAACATTGCTGATAGGATTAGCAAATCAGATACTTAGGCCAGGAAGGCTGGGGGTGGGTGGGAATCAGAAAGGGGAGGGTAAGCTGCAGGTCCTGACTTAGGATATGATAGTACACAAGTACTCCCTGAACCCACCAACACAAAGAGTAATACGATATTTATTTCAATCCATCCACCTATCTACCCTTTGTTTCTTTTCATTTATTTCTTCAATTCAGTATTTCAATTTGGGATTCCTTTCCCTCTGACTGAGAAATTCCCCTTAGTATTATTTCTTTCAGCTCAAACCTCCTGGACAATAAATTCTCTCAGCTTCTGTTAGTCTGAGAACAACCATACACTGCTTTTGCTTTGAAAGGTTCTTTAGCCACATGTGGAATTTTAGGTTGACATTGTAGTTCACTTCGGCACTTTGTAAATGTCACTCCACTGGGCTCTGGCCGCCATCTTTGACATGGTGGAGTTTCTGTGAGCTTTAGTTTTGTTCCTTTTATCATGATGTGTCTGACTTTCTCACACTACTTTTATAATGTTCCCTTGGCCTTCAGTTTTCAACAAGTTTGTACCTAGGTGTGGGTTGTTTTATATTTATCTTATTTGGGATTAGCCAAATGTATATATCTATAAGGAGTTGAATGGACACTTTCAATCAACTTTGGAGAATTGTTGGCCATTTTCTCTTCAAATACTGCTTTTTCCAGATAGCCTTTTCCTTCTCTACTTTTGGGGCTCTGGTTAAATATTTTCACTATACCCACATGTTTCTCACATTTTTTTTCCTTTTACATCTATTATTTTTTTCACTTTACTTTTATTTCTTAATTTTCTATTGCCCTTCCCTCCAGGTCACTGACGCTGTGGCCGTTGTGTCTAACATGCTATGGAGTCCTCTCTTTCAGTTATTAAAGCCTTCAATTCTAGAGCTTGCATTCAATTCTGTTTTTAGATTCTAATTCTTCTGTGAGATTGTCTATCTGTTCATCCGTCTGCTCCATTCATTCCTATTTTCTTGAGCATACTAAAAATAGTTACTTAAAAATTTTTTTATCAAAAAACTATCAATAGAACTCCCTTATGACCCAGCAATAGCACTGCTAGGGGTTTACTTAAGGGATACAGAAATGCTGATGCATAGGGGCACATGTACCCCAATGTTCATAGCAGCAATGTCAACAATAGCCAAAACATGGAAAGAGCCTAAATATCCATCACCTGATGAATGGATCAAGAAGATTTGGTATATATATACAATGGAGTATTACATGGCGATGAGAAAGAATGAAATCTGGCCATTTGTAGGAAAGTGGATGGACCTTGAGGGTGTCATGCTAAGTGAAATAAGTCAGGTAGAGAAGGACAGATACCATATGTTTGCATTCATAAGTCTAACAGGAGAACAGGAGAAACCTAATGGAGGACTAGGGGGAGGGGAAGAGGGAAAGAGAGTTGGGGAGAGAGAGGGACACAAAACTGGAGAGACTATTGAATGCTGAAAACGAACTGAGGGTTGAAGGAGGAGGGGGGAAAGAGGTGGTGGTGATGGAGGAGGGCACTTGTGAGGAAGGGCACTTGTGAGGAAGAGCACTGGGTGTTGTATGGAAACCAATTTGACAATAAACTGCTTAAATAAAGAAAAAAATTTTTATCAGTGTTAGTTCTAATAACTGGATCACTTAGGAGACTATTTCTATTGACTTTGTCTAGTCTTTTAAAATATATGATCCTGTCTTTTAAGTTGTCTACTTATTTTTGACTAAGTGCTAGAAATTGTGTATGAAAAAGTATAGTAATGTGAGCTGAGGTTCAGTCCTTCCAGAAAGGGTTCACCCATTACTCCCATCGACTGATAAACCAGAACTGAGGCTAGACAGCCATACGGATAAGAATCCACGTAACTCACATGTATATTCCACCTGTAGCACAGAGCCCTCCAGGGCTTGCATAGAGCAGCTGATATACCCAGCAGTCCTGATCTATGTTTCCTCAGTGCAATCACATGGCCGAAAACTTTGCTCTGTTTTTTAGATGTTTTCTTCTTACCTAGCCTACTGACCAGAAGATCTTCAAAATCTGCCTAGCATCTGAAGTTTATAATTGGTCATATAGTTGGCTCATTTCTTTGATCCTCCCTTTTCCACAAAAGTTTGTCTCCTCAGGTTCACAATTTTATCTTTTCAGCCCTGCAAGAAGACCCAAAGCTATGGTGATTCCTCTCTTCCTTAGCAATAACCTTCTGCTCAGGCAAACTCTGGAACCTCAGCCTCGTGCCCTGACAAATGCTTCCAAGGAAGAAATCATCTGTAAAACATCTACTCACCTCTCTGTGGTCTTCTTTCTCAGGATTCTTGGCCCCTGTATACTCTTCAGTGCCTCAACACTGATGCTTTTCTGATGCTTTTACATAGATGAAATACTTGTGGAATTGTATCCTGTTTTTCTCACTGTTGTCAGAGAGAACATTAGTCTTCCATAAGCTTTGACATTATACCAAAAGCATACATCTCAGTGTTTTCAGGTCTATAGGCTCGTATTTTTTTATAATAACTATTTTATCTTCTCTTTTTCTTAGTCAATCATACTAGGATTATATTATGTTTATTGTATCAAAGGACCACATTTTAGGTTTTTAAATCCTCTCTCTTATGTGTTTGTTTACTATGGCATTACTTTCTATTTTTTTCTTTATATCCTTCTCTATTTTCTTTGGATTTTACTTGTTATTTTCATAGCTTCATCAGATTGCTCCATCAGATCTGTTGCATCTCTCAAAATTTAGGATGTGATAATTTCAGCATTCTTCAGTTAAAATGTTTACAATTTCTGATCCAATTCTTCCCCAAAATATTACTTTGTTGTTTGACTATCGAGTGTTTCCTGAAGTTCAGTAATTTATTTTTTTCCTTTCAAGCTGTTACATTGAAATTTAGCACAAATAAAGAAAACATATGACACAAATATCCATATCAATGAATTATCACAGAGTGAGTGCCCAAGAGCTCCCTTTGAAATCAAACGTATCCAAAGCCCCCTTTATGTCCTCTTTCAGAAGCTTTACTCTCTCTTCTTTCTAAATGTAAATGTTATATGACTCACTAAATCATGGCACCTAAATACAGCACAGCTATATAGCAATGAAAAAGAACCAAAAGTCATGACTACACTATAATAAGAATGAGTCTGACAACGTTGAACAAATGAAACCAAAGAAATTAATTATTAACCAATAATCAATGCACATTGTATTATACGTGTATAATTAATTATATTTAACATTTATACAACACACACTGTATAATTTTTAAAGCTCAAAATTTAGCTTATTGCCAGAAATGAAAATTTTTATGGGATTTAAAAATTTTCATTTTACATTTATGGGTTTAATTTCATTTATTTATTTATGTTTTTCCTATAATGAAAGTACATTGTTGTGTCTGTTTGTTTCAAGTTTTTACTTAAATTCCAGTTAGTTAACATATAGTGTTTCAGGAATGGGATTTAGTGATTCATCACTTACATATAATACCCACTGCTCATTGCCAGTGCCTGAGTTCAATTGATTGGGAATGTTATCTCATAGATGATGAAAATCAAAGAAATTGGCAGATATGTAGGTATATACAAATGAATAATGACTATAAGATTTTAAAAATAGCATTTTGTAATTTCCAAAATACACAAAGAAATGAAAATACACAAAAATAATGTACAGGCTGAAACAGAGGTAGAGTGAAGTGGTCTAAGCTCTTTGCATTGTCTAGACAAATATTAAAGTACTAATCACAATTATGCATTAGCATTTAAGAATTTTGTATTGAGGCACCTGGGTGTCTCCGTCGGTTAAGCGGCCGACTTCGGCTCAGGTCATGATCTCACAATTTGTGGGTTCGAGCCCCGCATCGGAGTCTGTGCTGACAGCTCAGAGCCTGGAGCCAGCTTCAGATTCTGTGTCTCCCTCTCTCTCTGACCCTCCCCTGATCACACTCTGTGTCTCTCTCTCTCTCTCAAAAATAGATAAATGTTAAAAACAAAAAAGAATTTTGTGTTGAAGGGAGATACCTTGGTGGTTCAATCGCTTAAGCACCCAACTCTAGATTCCAATACAGGTCATGATCTCACAGTTTGTGAGTTGGAGCCTGCATCAGGCTCCAGTGTGGAGAGATTCTCTCTCTTTCCCCGCCCCTTCTCTCTCCCTGCCTGTCCCCTGCTTGCATGTGCTCTCTCTCTCTCTCAAAATAAAGAATTAAATAAATAAGAATCTTGGATTGAAAGAGTGAATGAAATGCATGCATGCAACATAAAGAAAAACATTGGATCCTATTGGGATCCTGATGAATGTGGAGATTAAGGAACCCATAGAGTAACCTGTGATTCTAAGGTCAAAGTCATAATAAATCATCCACTTTAACATACTTGCCAGTAATGCAACCAACTTCGTTCCAACCTGTTTGTTCCACATATGGCTAGTTGACATTTTTGTATCTCTTCCAGTTAAGGTACACCATAATTGTGAATGGCAACAGCTTTGTCCTTGCAGGGATTGGCCTATTTCTAATTGCATTTGAAATTTTCTTCTTTTTACTGAAACGAGTGAAGATTATATGGATACAGGTAAGTACAAGGTTTTGTCACTTTTTTCACAATTAGAGACATACTTTAAATTTGTTTGTAAGGGAGATGAGAGTATTTTGGTTTTGGACAAATGTGGAGATGGTAAAAATTATTAACTCACATTTGTCATGACCACAAATATGGATTCAAACCACTGAATGGATCTCCAAACCTATGACCACCAAAAATTCAAGAAATCAAAAAAAGGCAATACATCAAGTAAAATAACTAATATCTACATTAATAAGATTTAGATGAAGGATACCGGTGAAGAAACGAAAACCTTAAATAAATTGATACATTTTCTTTTAAAAAAAAATTTTTTTTTGAGAGAGGGCAGTAGCAGGGGAGGAGCAGAGAGAAAGGAAAACACAGAATCCGAAGCAGGCTTAGGCTCTGAGCTGTCACAGAGTCCGGCGCAGGGCTCAAACCCATGAACCATGAGATCATGACCTGAACTGAAATTAGACGCTCAACCAACTGAGCCACCCAGGTGCCCTTAGATATCTTTTCAAAATAAGAATAGATCTGAGATTGGCAGACTTAAGACTCAATGTCCTAGACTCTGTCTCCCCTGTGCCTATTACAATGCCTGGAAATTAATAGATACCTAATCAACGTTAGTTGAATGAATGAATGTTCTGTATTAAACATCCCTCTAAGAGTATTCCCAGATTAACATATAAAACATTCCTGAGAACTGGTAATCAGAAAATCTCTGGACACGATTGAAAGATAAGTCCCAAGTCCCCTGAATATGCCATAAATTTACCTTTGTTGACCCAGCACTAACCATTTGATTTTATTTTTTTCCTCATAATATTTTATTGTCAAATTGTTTTCCATACAACACCCAGTGCTCTTCCCCACAAGTGCCCTACTCCATCACCACCACCTCTTTTCCCCCCCTCCCCCTTTCCCCTCAACCCTCAGTTCATTTTCAGCATTCAACAGTCTCTCAAGTTTTGCGTCCCTCTCTCTCCCCAACTCTCTTTCCCTCTTCCCCTTTCCCTGGTCCTCCATCAGGTTTCTCCTGTTTTCCTGTTAGACCTATGAGTGCAAACATATGGTTTCTGTCCTTCTCTGCCTGGCTTATTTTGCTTAGCATGACACCCTCAAGGTCCATCCACTTTCCTACAAATGGCCATATGTCATTCTTTCTCATTGCCATGTAGTACTCCATTGTGTATGTATACCACATCTTCTTGATCCACTCATCAGGTGATGGACATTTAGGCTCTTTCCATGTTTTGGCTATTGTAGAAAGTGCTGCTATGAACATTGGGGTACATGTGCCCCTATGCATCAGCATTTCTGTATCCCGTGGGTAAATCCCCAGCAATGCTATTGCTGGGTCATAAAGGGAGTTCTATGGATAGTTTTTTGAGGAACCTTCACACTGTTTTCCAGAGCGGCTGCACCAGTTTACATTCCCACCAACAGTGTAGGAGGATGCCCGTCTCTCCACACCCTCGCCAGCATCTATAGTCTCTTGATTTGTTCATTTTAGCCACTTTGACTGGCGTGAGGTGGTATCTCAGTGTGGTTTTGATTTGTGTTTCCCTGATGATGAGTGATGTTGAGCATCGTTTTATGTGCCTGTTGGCCATCTGGATGTCCTCTTTGGAGAAGTGTCTGCTCATGTCTTCTGCCCATTTCTTCACTGGGTTATTTGTTTTGTGGGTGTGAAGTTTGGTGAGTTCAACATTCTTCTCAAAACCAGAACAAACTATCTTCAAATTCATATGGAACCACAAAAGACCCCGAGTAGCCAACGTAATATTGAAGAAGAAAACCAAAACAGGAGGCATCACAATCCCAGACTTTAGCCTCTACTACAAAGCTGTCATCATCAAGACAGTATGGTATTGGCACAAAAACAGACACATAGACCAATGGAAGAGAATAGAGAACCCAGAACTGGGCCCACAAATGTACGGCCAATTAATTTTTGACAAAGCAGGAAAGAGTATCCGATGGAAAAAAGACTGCCTCTTTAGCAGGTGGTGCTGGGAGAACTGGACAGCAACATGCAGAAGAATGAAACTAGACCACTTTCTTACACCATACACAAAAATGAACACAAAATGGGTAAAGGACCTGAATGTGAGACAGGAAACCATCAGAACCCTCGAGGAGAAAGTAGGAAACAACCTCCTAGACCTCCACCGCAGCAATAACCGTTTGATTTTAAACCAAATATACTGATACATAAGTCAGAACAGAAGAAAGGCCAGCATATTGATCATCGGTTAAAGCTTCATGGGAATCCCAGTTTCTTAAAGTTATGGAAGTATTTGTACTAGTACACTGGCACTTGAGGAATTCAAAAGCCTGGTGAAATTAGTACAATAAAAGGACGTCTGATTCTTTTTCAGCAAATTTTCAAGATGACAGGACAGTCAGGGCAAATAGTCACAATCCAGGATTTTTACTGTCATAAACATTGTCAGTATTTTTGTTATCTTGGGACTTGATTTGCATTTTAAGACACCATGTGTATTGTATGCCTTACAGAGTAGAATCAGGTTCTCAAGAATTCAACCTGGGGCCTATCAAGTGTTTATATTTCTTTTTCAATGTCCTGCCAACATGCATGTCCATTCACTACGTACATGAAGTTTCTGTTTTTACAGGTAATAGAAATAAATAAGGAACACTTGAAAATACTCGATTGAGCAACTGGTTGATAGGCCTTAGAAGATCCCACTTACATATGCCCAGACACAAATGATTTTGAGCGAAGATGTGGATAGGGCACAGTCCATTCAAAGGTCAGCCTGCCACGCCCCTTGGTCATTCATTCTGTCATACACAGTGACTGAATCTTTTCAAGAAAATTAAAGACAAGACTGTTTTGATGTCTGGCGGCTTTTCATAGCTAAAACTATTATAGAGCTCTCCTAAGAACTGAAACCCCGTAGGGGCAGGTAGAGTAGAGAGAAAGCTCTAGGATGAGTTGCCTAATTTTAATCCCTAAGAGCCGCCTTTCACAACGAACACTGGAACATGCCAAGTTGGAAGTCATACTGTGTGTCCTCCTTTGCTAACATCACCACTTGTGCATAACAGAGTCATTTCCATATGCCAGAAGTTTGAGACTTGGTAAATATAATGTTCAGGGCTGCTGTGTCAGACTAGCAAGCTCTGAGACCAGGAAAAACTAAAGCCATTTCCTTACGGCAGACCAATTTGGAAATTACAGGGTCTTAGTTCCTTCGTTCCCAAGACGCTTCCCTACGAAAATTTGCCCACATTGTCCCCATAAACCAGCTCTGTCTACCAAAAGCTACCAAAATAAGCAGGTTTGTCAGGCCCTTGGGCACGTATTCTCCTAACGAAGCCATTTTAAGTATTCAAAAAAGAAATCAGAAAATATAAGTAACTTACTGAATCTTTATAAACCAAGAAAGAGCAGCAGCTTCTATTGATACAAACATTTTCAGCTTCTTTCCTTTCTCCATAAACATGCAGCTACATATGTTTCTAATAAATTTAACTGAAGAGGTGCATATTATATATATAGCATATGTAATAAATCATAAATGAATTACTTTTTAATATCCTATCCTATTCCACATAGGGTTTGGGAGGGTATAAATAACATGTATAGTGATGTAATTAAAATAAGTTTAAATAAGTATTAAAAAATGTGTATTAGCCAACCTTGTTATAAGTGTATAGTTTAGTGCTATATTGGCTTAAGCCATATAGTATTGTTGATATTATATTGCTTTTGATCTATAAAAATGTCAGTTTCATATGGCTTAATCCAATATAGTAAGCTATTCCAGCATGTGCAATTTGGAATATGCTTTTTGTGAAATCGTTAGGAAAAAAATAATATAAATATGTAAGCCTCAGGAGCCTCCAAATTACTGAAATTGAGTCACAACATTTGCCCTAAGCTTCCTGGTAAGCAAAGTAAAAAAGGAAACTCCATCACTACATGATTATAACGATCCATCAGACAGCAATGTTTTAGTGTCTCATAGATAGAGAGGTTCTTATAACAACACTTTGTTCTGAAATCCATTACTTGTGTAGAGTTTGGATAATAGAGTGGAATTCCGTGTAAGAGACACTGTGCCCTGAGCTGGGTTAGCAGGTAAACTTCATGAGGGCTGTGGTGGGCTGGGCCTCAAACAATGCTACAGCCCCAGCTTGGAGGGCAGGACTTGGTACAAAAGAGGTACCGGTATGTGTGTGAATTATACACTGCTTGTGAGTCAGTCAACGTTCCTACAGCGAAGACTGGAGCATCTTCCTTACAGCTGTTTCTTATTAAAAAGAAAAAATAGGGCTCCTGGGTGGCTCAGTCGGTTAAGTCTCCGACTTGGCCTCAGGTCAGATCTCACACTCGTGGGTTCAAGCCCGCCATCAGGCTCTGTGCTGACAGCTAGCTCAGAGCCTGGAGCCTGCTTCCAGTTCTGTGTCTCCTTCTCTCTCTGCCCCTCCCCGTCTCAAGCTCTGTCTCTCTCTGTATCAAAAATAAAGCATTTTAAAAAAAAGAAAAAAGAAACTTTTAAGGAAAGATGCTAGGGAAACTCTGTAAAAAGCCAAGAAATTGTGGACCAAGAACGGTGCTTCTTAGAGGTCTTGTTTAACCAAGAGATACAGGCCACTAAGCGGAGGCTTCAGACACCAAACAATCCTTCATAAATAAATCTTGGGTCTTTAATAAGAATTGATTGTCAGACCATTCTCAGGTATATGTGATTCCAGAATTAGTGAAACTTGAAGATATTTATAATGGCATAAGGGCTGTAAAAGTTAAATAAACAGATAGTAAGTATTATATTCTTTAATGCTACGTGAAGGCCAATGTTTTCACACAGATGAATGGCCAGCCTTCATGCTCTGAAATAGTTACAGTGATAGCTGAGACTCCTTTCCATTAAGTCTAGTCCAGCACATAAGTCAGGTTCCAAATATTTTACTCTGTAACTGTTTAAAATTGCCTTAATTGGAATATTTAGGGGATAATTGTTTCACCCAAACCAGCCTTAAGGAAATAATAACACTCTTTTTAAAAAACTTTGGATTGAAGGGTTAGAACTTCCTCGTCATCTCACTGGGAAAATTGGCAGTAAAATTATTCAAACATTAACTAAAGAGTGCTCATTGCAGCAGCACATATGCCAAAAAACATCAATTAAGAAAACTGATGCTTAGGAAATATATGAAATTATTCAATAAAAGCAATGAAATTGAGGAACATTTACCCAAATTAATCCTTTACTTTTCAAATAATTTATATCAAATATTCTTAGAGGGAATCATTATTTAACGCAACTAATGATCTATGAAGGCCACTCTTGCTTTGTGACTATTAAACAATGTCATTCACATTTAAGAGAATTCCTGTCCTCTACTCCAGGCAAAGTATGCTTGCAGATCTTCCAGAAGGTATTCCAATTAATAAAATATAATTTAAACCCCAAGAGGGCCACCTGCGTGGCTTAGTCAGCTAAGCATCCGACTCCGGCTGAGGTCATGATCTCATGGTTCATGAGTTCCAGCCCTGCATTGGGCTCTGTGCTGACAGCTGGGAGCCTGGAACCTGATTCAGATTCTGTGTCTACCTCTCTCTCTCTGCCCTTCCCTGGCTCATGCTCTGTATCTCTCAAAAATAAATAAACATTAAAAAAATAAAAATTAAAAAAAAACCGAGAGACTACACAGCCACTCTCTATACCACTCTCTATCAGATCTTGATTACCCGTCTGCCAGAAGGTCAGTTTCTGCTCATTTTAATCCTCAGTCACATTCAAATGAAAATTGTTCATTAGGATCACTAACTGTGATAAATACATGTAGTGTATTCCATATTTGTCCCGATTCACAGAGAATGAAAAGAAACCATAAGTGGTCCCCTTAGTGTTAATACAGGGACATGAGAAATACACATGGAAAACAATATGGAAGTATTTACCACAAGCCAAGTTTATGGAAATCCATTTCAATCATCTGAAAGCTGGAAAGAGTTCTATGAACCTAAAATGTATAGCAAACTTAAATAAATTGTATTTCCACTTAAATATTCTATAGACATTGAGTATTATCATTATAAAAATTATATATAAGTGTAAAATAATGCTTAGGGCATGGTTTTAAATGAGACAAATAGAATATATCTTTAATAAGTGTAGCAATATTACAGAAACACTCATAGGAGAAAACAAAAATCATGAAGCTGAGAGTCTATCAGAATTCGAATGGAAGACACCCAAGAGCCCAAGGGTAAGAGAAGAAGAGAGACCGGGAAGCAAGTTTGAGCAACTTCAACGTTCAGTAACACTAACTTTGCCATTGTCACCGTCCCAAGTGCATTTTCCTCTACTCTAAGATAAAAATAACAGTACCACCTGCCACAAAAGGTTGTTGAGTGGACTCAATAAGATAATATATATAAAACATTTAGCACAAATGCTTAGCTGTATAGTAAGTGCTCAATAAATTCTGTTGTTACAATTAATGTGCAAACAGGTAAAAATCATCACAATTGTATTAAGATAGTGAGATATTATAGGTAAAGCTTTCTTTTCTATTTTCTAAACTGTGTGCAATTCATACAAAATCATTATAATGATCCATCAGGCAGCAATGTTTCAGTGTCTCATAGATAAAGAGGTTCTTTTAATAGTACTTTGTTCTGAAATCCATTACTTGTAGAGTTTGGTATAATACAGAATGCAGATTTTCTTTTTGTATTTAGCACAGTGCAATGATACTTTCTGCATATTTGTGGCTATTCTCCATGTTGGAGTTGTTACTGGCAAGCACTGTGACCAAATGGGGGATTCAAGCATCTTACCGTGGCAATAATCTCAAATAATGTGAGTACTTCATTTCTCTGGTGAATTAAGAAATACTATATTGGCTTCTCTTTTGAGCCCATGCTAAGGAGATTAAGATTTCAGTAGTAATTGCTTGTTTTTAGTGTTACCTCTACACACTGAATATGAGCTGAAACAGTCTGGGGAGCATATGGTCTGTATGCAAATAAAGATAATTCTCTCAAGATAAAATTTTAGGATTAAAGGAATATGCATCCATATCCTCATGAGAAAATACAGTAGGAGAAATATCATTTTCTGGCTCAGGTCTATGTCATTTGAACAATAATCCTATGAAGAGCAATTTAGTAGATCTCCAACCTCTAGTTATCAAGTAAAGTTTAGATCCCTGGGATCCAGGAGCCTTGGAGCAGAAGGAAGATGAAGCATGTTGGGAATAGAAAGAAATGCGTAATGACAGGTCCTATTATCAAAGACATCCAGTCCTGGAAGAAACCAGTTATACCCAAATGTCTCCATTCCAGGTATGCTTTGACATTCAAACTCATTCACAGCTACCTGAAAGTGGGCCAACCTTTGATCTGATAGGAGAGAAGGAATAGAAATAAAAACTGAAATTGGGTGAAGAAATGGAAGAAGTTCAGGGAAACCCAAGTGGGAGGGGTGTACAGGCAGTTGGACTAGAAGGAGTAAACCCAGGTTCTCACCATTTACCAAACCCCATCCAGGCTTCCGGGGTGCGAGTGATTCATGTTAAAATAACCTGATACCCAAGAAGATGTGGTATATATATACAATAGAGTATTACATGGCAATGAGAAAGAATGAAATATGGCCATTTGTAGGAAAGTGGACGGACCTCGAGGGTGTCATGCTAAGCGAAATAAGTCAGGCAGAGAAGGACAGAAACCATATGTTTGCACTCATAGGTCTAACAGGAGAACAGGAGAAACCTAATGGAGGACCAGGGGGAGGGGAAGAGGGAAAGAGAGTTGAGGAGAGAGAGGGACGCAAAACTGGAGAGACTGTTGAATGCTGAAAATGAACTGAGGGTTGAAGGGAAAGGGGGAGGGGGGAAAAGAGGTGGTGGTGATGGAGTAGGGCCCTTGTGGGGAAGAGCACTGCGTGTTGTATGGAAACCAATTTGACAATAAACTATTTAAAAAAAAATAACCAGATACCAATGAAAACTTCTCAAAGGGACATTTAGCATGTGACTGGAAAAATTACTACTGGTGAGGCTAAAGATTTAGGTAACTTAATTCAAAAGCCATCACTGACCAAGATGTCTTAGATCTCAAAGTGTCATATTCTCTGCAGTGAGATTCAACCCACACCTTCCAAGAAGAGACAATATTTTTCTCTGTGTAAATGAAGATGTAGTCTCCGGATGTCAAGGAAACGGGGGAAATAACAGAGTCCCTACTCAAGAAACAGAAGTTACCATCTGTTCATCTTATTTCCCTGCCTACATTTACCAAATACATCAGGTTAATCCAAAACGGAAATAATTTAATTTTAAAGTGTTTGTTAAGGAGAGGAAAATCTAAGCGGAGTAAGGAGTTTGATGAGGCTGAAGCACAGTGTTTGGAGGGAATGAACGTGAGGAAATGAGTCTGCGTAGCTGCGTGCTATGCCTGTGTACCAGGCTCTCTTGCTGCACCTGACACCTGCCTAAACTAGAATGGGAGAGGGGGCGGATGGAGAAGAGGAAGGCAGAATCAAAAAATGTTTAGGATATTGCATCAAAAGGATTCTCTGGTCATTTCAATTTGAAAGTAGCTTTCGACTCCATGGCCAGAGAAATCAAGTGATGAGTGAAGGTGTTTTTTTTTTAAATAGAAATATATTTGATATAAACATTTTATAAATTTAGGTATACAACAGGTTGACTTAATATGTTTCTATGCTCTATTGGATTGCCATGGAAACAATAGTTAACGCCTCTATCATATTACATCATTATCATTGCTTTTTTGTGGTGGAATCATTAAGATCTGGTCTCTACAAGGATCACACCAACAGCCAAAGACGGAAATCATGCTCCTAGCCAAAGCAGAACAAACAAACAACATATACATGGCAACAACAAATAGCAGCTGATTTCAGTCCGTGGGTTCCTAAGTCTTGACCCTCTGCTGGAGGGTTGGCCTTGTGGGATGGAGAGGACCAGTAGGAAATGGAATATGGGAAACGGGGGAAGAGAGATGCACCAAGACAACCTTGAATGTGAAATTGTGTTTTGTGTTATCACTTGCAGTTATGCCATAGCAAATGGCACTGGACAAAATACAGTTTTCTGTTAACTATAATGAAGTGATCCTTTACATGTTTTCTAAATTCTCTCATCACGTAGTAACCATTAAGCAGAGCATCATATTCATAACAGTTTAAATTTGATTCATTTACTGGAAAATTAAACACTCATATATATTTATTCTAGGTGTTTAGTGTTTATGAAGCATGGTCATTAGTTTCCAACCTAAAAGGGGAAAAAAGAAAAGAAAAACACCAAAAGCAAACGTGTTGTTGATTCCTGGGAGGGAGGGTGGGAGGGCCCTGAACGGTGAGAACATTCCCATTATCATCCCTTCCAACATGTCGACTCAAAATCCTGGGATCTGACATAGATGGTCCTCTTTGGTCAGTTTCTCAGATATGACTTGTCTACCCAGAGAAGAGATGACTCGTGAAGAGGTGTGGTGTCTCTCAGAGTCCACGAATTCCTATTCTTATTCAAGAAGAACCTGAGAGAAAAGTAGAGAATATGCCAAAATGAGTAATGTTTCTTTCAACCTGATTGCGTCCTTTCTCTGAGTCCCTCCATGCTGTGTCTCTGAATCAAACTACTGAGTCAGAAAAGGTCTTTAATTGGGATGAATTTGGAGTGTCATGTAATAGAAAAATGCAATGACATTTCTTAAAATGCACTAATGAACAATTTACTCATACTCTACTTATCTCAGGTTTATGATACAAGAGAGTCTTTTCATTACATATTAAGAAACAGAAGAACCATCTTAGCCTCAGCCCAGGATGAAAACGTTTAATGGTGAATGAAGGAAAAACATCATTTTGTTCAAACAGCTTTCTAGAAACACGTTTTAGTAAAGTTTGTCCCAATGTTTTTTTTTCCCAGTTCTGTAAATAAAAATTAAAATGAATGACTCTGGTTATATTTCCTGTATGGGGGATGTTGAGTGTGAAGTTCTGTCAGTTTGGACTGGTGGTCTTGAGTTACAGAATTAATTTACTCAAGAAAACCCCAGGGGTCACTGCCCAAGGTGCATCCAGGACCTTCCCCCAACTGGGGTCCCAAAGCAAGAAGCAGACCTATTTGGAAGAGATGCATTTAGAAGACACCACCAGATTCTGTCCAAAGGGAGAAAAAGAAAGTACACAAACATCCTTCAGCAATCAAAACCCCAGACAAGGCCAGAAAGGGGGATTTCTCAGCTCCTTAAAATAGCTCCTTAAAAGAAAAGTGGGAATGGGGCACCTGGGTGGCTCTGTTAAGTGTCTGACTTCAGCTTAGGTCATGATCTCACAGTTTATGGGTTTGAGCCCCATGTCAAGCTCTGTGCTGATAGCTCGGAGCCTGGAGCCTGTTTTGGATTCTGTGTCTCCCTCGCTCTCTGCCCGTCCCCTGCTTGTGCTCTCTCTTTCTCTCACTCAAAAGTAAAAAAAAATTTTTAAAAAAATGTTTTTAATGGGAATGAAACCAGTGAAGATTTCTGTGATCCTTATAGCCAGTGGTGACATCACAGTTTTCCCATTCCCAGATTTAGGTTTAATTGGTCAGAATACAGGTTATAAAACTGATGAGAAACTGTCAATGGATCCTTCACCCACCAAATAAGATCCCTTCAGAAATCCACTTGCTCTTACAGAACCCTGACCAAGGCACAGCTGTGTAAAACATACGTACAGCTGAATTGTCAAGTGGGAAGATGAGGATAAAAAATGTGTATATCTGAGGAACACTCAAATAAATACATATGAAACTAAATCGACATAGAAGACATTGAAGAGATGAAAACTGGTCTATAGTTCAGAGCTGGGTTTTTTCATCTTAATGCTTGGAAAAAGGGAAACGGAGTCTTTTTACAACATTACAGAAAACATTGGAAGAACAAAAACTTCTAATTGAAGTCATTCCTCCAGTACAGTATTTTTTTAAGCTTATTTATTTATTTTGAGAAAGAGGAGTGACAGCAGGGAAGGGGCAGAGAAAGAAAGAGAGAGAGAGAGAGAGAGCGCGAGCGAGAACGAGAATCCCAAGCAGGCTCCTCACTATCAGTGAACGCAGAGCCCAACATGGAGCTCGAACCCATGAACCATGAGATTATGGCCTGAGAGGAAACCAAGAGTCGCATGCTTAACCAACAGAGCCACCCAGGACCTCCTGCCTTTAAGCTTTGAAATTTCTTTTACTGGGGGTGCATGGGTGGCTCCGTTTTTTAAGCATCTGACTTTGGGTCAGGTCATAATCTCACAGTCTGTGGGCTTGAGCCCCAAGTTGGGTTCTGTGTTGTCAAATCAGAGCTTGGAGCCTGCTTCAGATTCTGTGTCTCCCTTTCTGCCCCTCCCCTCCTTGTGCTCTGTCTTTCACTCTCTCAAAAATAAACACTTGGAAAAAAAAGAAAGCTTAAAGGCACATTGACCTCCAAATAGGAATCTTAAGAGTAGTAATTCTCTTCCTGATAGTTTTTTAAATCAGTACAGGAAACAGTGATTTCTCTCAAAACTGGGAGGCCAAGGAAACATTTCCGTCATGTGGGTTGTGCTTGCTGATGGAAAGAGTCCAGGATCTGTCTCACTGAGTGTTCAGGGTTCACAGACCCACTCGGGGCTCCGGTGTCACGCACACTCATGACCAGATGGACTGGGGAGAAAAGGGCTGAGGTAGCCACAGCCTCCTGAAAAGACATTCTTCAGTCTGGAAAGAAGGTGGCAACATCCGTGCTCTAATGGCTCAAACACAGCGGTTGCTATGACCACTGTGTCAGAATGAACACTTAGGGCTTGCAGTCCCTAGTTCTGTTTTCCAGAAATAAGTTGTAAAGAAACACAGTTCTTACAGCTCCGACAGAGGAATGATTGCAGTGAGGCTTGCCTGAATATGCAGTAACAGCACGTGCTGGGGGCGGGGGGGGGGGGGGGGGGGGGGGGGGAAGGAATGATGGAAGGGAGGGAGGCTTGATCATAACAAGATGGAGACAGGGAGGAAGTGTAAAGTTGATGGGGCTATATTTTAAGTTCTGACTTAAGAAAATCATTATTTCACTTTTAAGAGCAAAATTAGCGTAAACTGTAAGCACCCTATAGCCTGAGTCATCTTTTTTGGGATCCACAATAGTGCTAATATATACTCCAAATGATCTCTGTGTGATTTCTCCTCGGTGAACACCTTAAATTTGCATAACTTGCTATTAGCGAGAAGGCATGTTGCAATTGTCCGTATCTTTATCAGATTGAGACTGCATAGATTAGCACGTGCTGAATGAACACCAAACCTTCTCTTAACAGTGTAGCCTTCAGTCTTCCAGAGGGTCCAATTCCCTAAGAGTTACAGCATCCTTTATGCCTAAGACCGTAACCACAAATCAGGGCGCCATGCTGTTTTATCACAAGATGAACCTTATAAAGTATTTTATTGTAATTATGTTATTAGGTAATTCCTATCCTCTTTTTATTAAATATTTTCCTTCATCTCTACACTTCACTCTCAAGTATCTCCCCTCACGAGGAACCATTGCCTCCTGTTTATAACGTATAAGCTTTTTGTTTGTAAGCATTCGTGAAAAGGCACGGCGTTCTTTTGTGTACATATATTTATATCATGTCGATGGTATAGTGTGTGTGAGAGCACACCGTATGCTTGTGCACAAATGTTCACGTCTCTTAGTTACTCTGCACCAGATTTTAAAAAGGCATCCACGCTGCCGATAGTACATCTGAAGCGCTTACTATTCCATGAAACACACGGTCACATATTCACTTTCTCAGTGATGAGCACCCAGGTGGTCTCCAGCTCCCCGCCTCTCTGCACAACCCTACAATGCATATTCATACATCTCTTACAGGAAATTCTCTAAGAGCCGCAGAGTAGATTCAATAGTTTACTTAAGTGGTGCAACAGGAATCTTCCAGAAAAGGTGCCACAGCATATACTCCCACCAAGGAGAGCATGCGTGATCCCAAACCCTACACACCCTTTAATGTAACCATCCCACTTTGCAATCTTTGGCAGTCGAATAGATTTAAAGTATTGTATCTCAATACCTCTTTTTTCAAGTTCATTTATTTATTTTGAGAGAGACAGAGAAAGTGCGAGTGGGGGAGGGGCAGAAAGGAGGAGAGAGAGAATTCCAAGCAGGTCCCACGTTGTGAGTTCAAAGCTCAAGATGGGGCTCAAACTCCCAGACTGTGAGATCGTGACCTGAGCTGAAACCGAGTCAGATACTTGACCGAGTGAGTCGCCCAGGTGCCCCACTCATTACTTTTCAATATGAGTTTCTTTGATCATCAAGAACTGTGACTATTTCTTTATGTGATTAACTTTTTTTTGGTATTTTAATGGAACCAAAGTCTCATCACTTGTTACGGTATGGTTAAGATTTTAAAGTTTTGTTTCAGAAGCCCTTCCATACATCTAGGACACATGATTTCCTCCACATTTCTTTCTATTTAAAGTGTTACCTTTCACAGTTCGATCTCCTCTGTCTAAATCCAACTAATAAGTGATGATAAGTAGTGATAGTGACCCTCTTGGACCAGTCACAGAGCTTGGACAGAAGCACGAGGTAGATCGCAGTCTGATGGGTTAATCAAGATGTTGATAAGCAAATGAGCTTCAGGACACCTCTAGGAGCTTGCCCACTCCCCTCTCCTGCCAATCTTCTGCACCACTCTCTCGCTCTCACATTCTCTCTCTCTTTCTCTCTCCAAGTCCTTCTCATGTAGAAATTCCAGAGTCAATACTGGTTTATTCTGAAATCTTTCCTTCAAAATTTACTGCAAGACCCCCCCCAACCCATGAGGACCACCTATGACATTCCCACAATGACATGCCCCCCTCTTGTTAGAAGATTTTAGGTCACCTCTAACTCTTGTGTTTTAAATTCCTTCTGGGCAAGGCTTTCCATGGATTTATGGCTTCTAGTTGCTCTAAAATGTCCTCGTCATCTATACCGCCCCCGGACCCCTCTTTGATCTCAGAAGACCTGAGCGGCTGTGTCTTCCTAGCTTGTCCCTGTGCTTAATACTCATTTTTTCCAGATTTCTGAAATGTTTTAACCATTATCTCCTTCAGATTTTTGCTCAAATATCGCATTAAAAGTGACGTTTCCCCTGCCAGGATCATTTAAGAATGCAACCGCACACTCGCCCACTCCCCATTCTTCTTCCTTATTTTATTGTCCATCATAGCATTTTTCTTTGGCTAAACACCATGTATTTCACTTGTAGATCTGATTTATTATCATCAGCCCACTGCCTCTAGAATATAACTTCCACTGAGGTCGGGGGTTTTTATATATTTTCTTACTACTGTGATCCCAGCACAAGAGTAGTATCAACATACCTAGGTGCTCTATAAAGGCCTGCGAATAAACTAATTAAAATATGCAAAGTACAACAAATCCTTACTCATACCTATGTTTTTAATGGTCTTCCATGCAAGACATTTAAACTTTTTCTTCAGAGTATAAAAGAATCTTTAAATAAACGGGTGGTTCTATGGATGGTTCATTCATTCATTCATTCATTTTTTTCAATGTTTATTTTTGAGAGAGACAGAGCATGAGCGGAGGAGGGACAGAGAGAGAGGGAGACACAGGATGTGAAACAGGCTCCAGGCTCTGAGCTGTCAGCACAGAGCCCCATGGAGGGCTTGAACTCCTGGACTCTAAGATCATGACCTGAGCCAAAGTCTGACCTTTAACGGACTGAACCACCCAGGTGCCCCTCACTCATTCATTCTTACTGTGTGCAGACATAGTGCTATACCCTGGGAATAGCTGATTGCTCTTCCAACAGTAAGGAAGGACAGATCGTAGAAGGTTCTTGGTGGCAGGGAACTTCCACGATATCGTGTCTCCAAATGGGTGTCTGCGGAATTATCGGCCAGGGGGAGGAGTCAAGTTGGGCCTCCTCCCCCTGGGTGCGCACTGGTCCAAGGACAGAGCATGGTGCAAACACTACCAGTTAGGAATGGCGTCGCTGTCCGCCCACCACCCCGCTGTCACCAGGGAGCTTGCGGGCTCAGGGGAGCGGCGGGGTCTCGCCACGCCACAGGGGTCCGCGCGGGGCTCCTCGCGCAGCACCCCACCCCCACCCCACACCGCGCTCTTGACCACAACCGTAGCTTTGAAAGCGCGAGGCTGCGGATGAAGGGCACAACCGAGGAAGCAGCGCCCACCGGGCTCCCCGGGGCTGGGAGGCCCCGAATTGAGGGTGCCCCCTGCAGGATCGCGCACTTCTAGCCCTGTGCTCAAGGCATGACATCGGGGTAGGGAGCCTGACCGGGTTGCCCCTGGGACTCAGAGCCGGTCAGCTGAAATAGAGGTCGCCAGGCCCTGGACTGCCTCGTCCTGGGATCTCCCATCGCTGGGAATGTTTTACGGTAACATAACTTGAGTTGAGAAGGTCCATGAGCACCCTACGCCCCCATTCGGACGGCTGGGTGGCTTACCACGCTTCGCCTGGGAGAATCTTATGTCACTTGAAGTAAGTAATCGCCGGAAGGAAAATTGACCTTGTGACTTGCAGCACCATTATAAACTCAGGCCTGCCGTTCTCAGGATCCACCCAGTTCGGGATCCTATTTGTAACTGTTGGTTTTCTCTTCTTATCTTAATGCTTCAGATCTCCATAATGAGATATTCCTGAGTCTCAGTTTCGCTATTTTGTATGATCAGTGTCTTATCACCTTGAGGTGTGTCTCCAGGGGTCCCCCAAGGGAATTGTGTAGAGTCACATAGCTTAGATTGAAGTCATTCTGTTCTAGACATACGTCCAGATTTGATGAAAGCTATCGAGTTTGAGATTGCCTCTTTGGACAGTAGTAATAATAATACTGGCTATATTGTATACCTACAATGCCAAACACTTTTCTAATTTCTCTCCCTTTTTTTTTTTTTTAGCACCTATTTATTTTTGAGAGAGACAGAACCGTGAGCAGGGGAGGGGCAGAGAGAGAGAGAGGGAAACACAGACTCTGACCCAGGCTCCAGGCTGAGCTGTCAGCACAGGGCCGTAGGCTGGGCTCTAACTCAGAACCTGAGATCATGACCTGAGCCAAAGTTAAATGTTTAACTGACTGAGCCACCCAGGTGCCCCTCCTTCTCTACTATTGACTTCCTGAATGGCATAAGCCCCGGTACCATATACTAAGAATTATCACCTAAAATACCATAAAATAAAAGCCAATTCAGTTATGTTTGCAGAACAAGAAGACATCTGTTTGTATTATACAGTTATTCAACAATCACTGAGCTCCTGAAATGTGCCTTCTACTGTGCTTAATGTCTACAGTTAAAAGATGAGTACAACACAAACATACAAAAAAAAAAAATGTGGCTTAGTGGAGAACTGAAACTGATCAGAAATGCCTGGAGTGTCCTTTGAGAAGTCATGTTGTCGCAAATAGCAAGATTTTTTTTCCTTTTTATGACTGAATAATATTCCACTGTATACATACACCACATCTTCTTTATCCATTTATCTGTTGAAAGACATGAGGTTGTTCCTCCTCTCTTGGCTTTTGTGACTACGCTGAAATGGTCATAGAAGTACAGATATCTCTTTTGAGATAGTGAATTCAGATCCCTTGGGCATATACCCAGAGGTGGGATTGCAGTGTCATGTGGTAGTCCTATTTCTAATGTTTTGAGGAATTCACATACTGCTTTCCATTTTCTTCCCACCAACAGTGCACAAGGTTGTCTTTTCTCCATATCCTCACCAACATTTGTTATCTCGTCTTTTTTAACGTTTATTTATTTTTGAGAAACAGAGAGACAGAACATGAGTGGAGGAGGGTCAGAGAGAGAGGAAGTCACAGAATCTGAAGCAGGCTCCAAGCTTTGAGCTGTGAACACAGAGCCTGACTCAGGTCTTGATCTCACAAACTGTGAGCTCATGACCGGAGCCGAAATCGGATGCTTAACCAACTGAGCCACCCAGGGACCCCTGTCTTGTCTTTTTGATAAGAGACATCCCAACAGGTGTGATGTGAGACTTCATTGTGGTTTTGATTTTCATTTCCCTGATGATTAGTGGTATTGAATATCTTTTCATACATATGTTTGCCATGTGTATGTCTTCTTTTGGAAAATATCTGTTTAGGCTTTTGCCCATTTTTTGAGTATTTGTGTTTTTGCTCTTGAACTGGAAGGTTTCGTTATCTATTTGGGATATTAACCTCCTATTGGATATACAGTTTCCAAATATTTTCTCCCTTTCTGTAGGTGGTCTTTTCATCTTGTTGATTGTTTCCTTTACTGTACAGAAATTTTTGAGTTTGATGTAATCCCTCTTTTTTATTTTTGCTTTTGTTGCTTATGCTTTTGGTGTCAGATCCAAAAAAAAAAAAATCACTACCAAGACCAAGACCAAGGAACATTTTCCCTATGCTTTCATCTAGAAGTTTTGTGATTTGGGGGGTTATGTTTAAATCTTTCATCCATTTTTATTTGATTTTTAATATGATATAAGAGAAGGGTCCAATTTCATTCTTTTACATGTGACTATTCAATTTCCCCAAAACCATTCATTGAAGTGATTATTCTTTTCCTATTGTGTGTGCCTGGCACCTTTGTCAAAATTAGTTGACCATATTTAAATGGATTTATTTCTAGGCCCTTTATTCTATTCTATTAATCTATGTGTCTCTTTTATGCCAATACCATAACGTTTTAATCACCATAGTTTTGAAATATAATTTGATATCAGGGAGTGTGATGCTTCCAACTTTGTTCTTCTTGCTTAATATTGCTTTAGTTATTTAGACACTTTTGTGGGTCCATACAAATTTTAGGATTGTTTTTTCTATTTCTGTGGAGGAAAATGTCATCAGAATTTTAATAGGAATTTCACTGATGCTTTGGTATTATGGAGATTTTGCCAGTATTATTTCTTACGATTCCTGAATACAAGACATCTTTCCATTTATTCATGTCTTCTTTTTTTTTGAAATTTTTTTTACATTTATTTATTTTTGAGAGACAGAGAGAAACAGAGCACAAGTAGGGGAGAGGCAGAGAGAGAAGGAGACACAGAATCTGAAGCAGACTCCAGGCTCTGAGCTGTCAGCACAGAGCCTGATGTGGGGCTCGAACTCACAAACTGTGAGATCATGACCTGAGCCAAAGTTGGATGCTTAATCGACTGAGCCACCCAAGCACCCTTATTCATGTCTTCCTAGATTATTTTATCAATGCCTTGTAATTTTCAGTGTATGGATTTCTTACCTTCTTGGTTAAATTTATTCCTAAGTAATTTCATATGCTAGTGTAAGTGGGATTATTTTCTTTATTTTTTTTCAGATAGTTCACTGTTAGTGTATACAAACACAACTGATTTTTGTATGTTAATTTTTATCTTTTTTTAATAAATGTTTTATTTATTTTTGATACAGAGAGAGACAGGCATGAGAGGGGGAGGGGCAGAGAGAGAGGGAGGCACAGAACCAGAAGCAGACTCCAGGCTCTGAGCTAGCTGTCAGCACAGAGCCTGACGTGGGGCTCGAACCCACGAACGTGAGATCTGGCCTGAGCTGAAGCCGGAGGCTTAACCGACTGAGCCACCCAGGCACCCTGTATGTTAATTTTTAATCCTGCGATTTTACTGAATTTCAGTTTAACAGTTTTTTGGTGGAGTCTTTAGGGCTTCCTGTGCATAAGCTCATATCATCTGCAAACAGGGGCAATGTTACTTCTTCCTTCTAATTCGGATATCTTTTCCTTCTTTTTCTTGCCTGATTGCCTTGACTAGAACATCCAGTACTGTGTTAAATAGAAGTAACAAGGGTGGGTACCCACATGTTACTCCTGATCTGAAGGGAAAGTTTTCATATTTTCACAATTGAGTACATTTGCTATGCGCTTGTCATGCATGGTCTTTCTTACGTTCTGATATATTGCTTTTATACCTAATTTGTTGAGAGTAATTATCATGAAAGAATGTTGAATTTTGTCTAATGCTTTTTTGCATCAACCGAAATTTTTTTATCTTTCATTTTGTATGTAACATATATTGGTTTTCGTGCGTTATACCATCCTTGAATCAAGGGATAAATTCCACTTGATCATGAGGTGTATTTCTTTTATTAATTCATTTTTCAAATGCTTATTTATTTGAGAGAGAGAGAACACACACATGCACTAGGGAGGGGTACAGGGAGAGGGGAAGGGAGGAACCGGCTGACAGCCGACAGCTCGATGCGGAACTCGAACTCGCAAACCATGAGATTGTGACCAGAGCTAGAGTCTGACATTTAATCCACTGAGCAACCCAGGTGCCCCAGAGGTATATTTCTTTTAATGTGTTACTGAATTTGGTTTGCTAATATTTTGTGGAGGATTTTTACATGTACGTTAATCAAAGATATTGACCTATAAGTTTCTTTTTTTGCAGTGTCCTTATCTGGCTCTGAAAATAGGGTAAGGCCAGCTCATAGAATGAGTTTGGAAGTGTTCTTTCCTCCTGAATTTTTTTTGTAAAGTTTATGAAGGATTTGTATTCTTCTTTAAATGTTTGGTAAAATTAACCAGTGAAGCTGTCTGGTCCTAGACTTTTTGTTGTTGTTGTTGTTGGGAGATTTTTTTATTGTGATTCAATCTCTTTACTCATTATTAGCCTGTTCATATGTCCGGTTTTGTCATGATTCAGTCTTCATAGGTTGTATGTTTCTAGGAATCTAATCATTTCAGCATCTGTACTCAGGGTTACTGAGTAGTCTATATAAGTTAATACATGTCTAGAACTTAGAAAAGTACCTGGCAAGGTACGCGCTCAGTCATTTTTAGCTTCTCTCTGTATTTCCTAGAGTAACAGCAGTGTTAACCGATACTGTTTTATTTTTTAAGATTTTATTTTTAGGTAATCTCATTACCCAACATGGGGCTCAGACTTACAACCCTGAGATCAAGACTCACGTGCTTTACTGACTGTGCCAGTCAGGTGCCCCTAGATAGTTTTCCAACATACTAGGGTTGCAAATAATCTTACCAGCCCCAAAAGAAAAATAAAGTTTCTCAGTCCAAGCAAGGTTACAGGATATGGGCTGTAGGATCATGGATTGCTGGTGGAGTTACAAGACCTGGATCAGGAGTCCAACGTTACTTATATTTGAGCACCCGTCATCAAATTGAGTCTCCTCAGAAAGCGAGTCTCTGTTACAACCCAGGACATTTAGTTTCTTGCCTCTCACATGAATAAGAAAAGCTTTCAGTTTTGCTTAGCCATCACCTTCTACCACTCCTTTCTCCCACCATTACAGGACACTGACCTGGCCGACTGGAAGGAAATGTGTGAATACCCTCCTAAACTTTCACTGTAATATGTACAATCATCTAGGGTTTACATTGAATAAGTGATAGCAGACTGAGTCTGAGCCGTTAACTCTCTTCTGTGCGACATTTGGCTGATTGATCATCTTGAAATGTAGTGTGGACCTATCCTTAAACTAGTGATTAGTTATAAATAACATTCAGTGCTAATTTCTGCCCTTCTTTTCTACCTGGGAAATGAATGAAACGCATAGTGCCAATCAACTCTTTGATGCTCTTACGCCAGAAATAACCATGGTGGACCACAGAGCTGACGCATAATATTTGAGTCCATCTTTCATATTTATTCATGTAAATATCTATGTCCTTATACACTAATTTGTGCTTTAAAAATGGATATCCACTTAAAGGGAGAAAGGAAATACACATATGCATGTTTATACTTTCCTACCACTTTGAATCAATGAAAAATGAAACGCATCCTAACATGTTCATATTTCATAGATTTTCTAATCATCTTTATTAACAGTTTGAGTTTTCTCTTTTGTGTATCATGATGATTTCATGGTCTTTTGTAAACAGGTCCTTTTAAATGATGATGATTTTTATTCTTTTTGGGGGGGTTATTCAAATTGCCTCAAACTTAGCCAGTGAGAGCCCCATTGACCTAGTTTCTTTGTCTTTTTTTTTTTTTTTGCACTGTTTCTAACATTCTCAACAGCATCCTTGCTTTCTTTCAAGAAGATAATATCCAGGGGTGCCTGGATTAGTGTTAAGTGTCCAACTTCAGCTAGGTTATGGTCTCACAGCTCATAAGTTCAAGCCCTGCATCAGGCTCTGTGCTGACAGCTCAGAACCTGAGCCTGCTTCAGATTCTATGTCTCCCTCTCACTCTCTACCCACTCGCTCTGTCTCTCTCTCTTCATCTCAAAAATAAATGAAAACATTAAACATTTTGTAAAAAGAAGAGGATGTCCATACACATGATGCTTCTTTTTTTACAGCAACAATCTCCTAATTCCTTGTGAAAGAAAAGAAAACTAGAGAACCAAGCATGGGCACAAGGGTTACACGTGAGATTAAATAGTGTCCAAAAGCTCTATTTCTGTTGCGCAAATTTTGGGAACCAAGCTAGAAATGATATTTAGTTTGGAAGGAGTCTGAGTTCACACTTATTCTTATAGATTGAGACTTTATTGACTATTTCAACTCTCTATTGATTGATTACATCTGATTTTGTGGCATCCAGCCATAGTTCCCAGAAGTGACCCCCTCTTTTGCTTTTTTTGCCATCCACCCTTTCCCCTCACACGAACAATATTCTCTGCAAAACTGCAGCCCAGCCTCATCTGTTAGCCCAGGGCCACCAGACAGATCTTTCCCCCAAAACTTCGTGCCTGCAGCTGCGGTGTACCAGGATGGCTTGGTCCCGGCCTTCTCTTTTCAAGCAGTCACTCCCTCCATGTAATTTCTTTCCAATTCTCTCTTCCGTTGTTTAGCCAACATGAGGGCAAGCCCCGACATCTGCTGGAAAACAGACACCAATAGGGAAGTTACAGCTAGTCTCACATTCTGGAAGGATCCCCTACTCTGAGTGTGATTGCTCTATCTTCCCATAGCTTTACCACCATGTCATTTCCCAAAGTTCTGTCTTCTCTCCCCCTCTTCCTCCTCTTCTATTGCCCAGATGTGTTGGTTGATGCCAGGGTCTCAGATATAATAATCACAACATTTTAGGCTTCTAAGGACAAATATTTATTTTTCACCTGTGGGAGTTTTGTCCAATGCTGCAGGTCAGCTATGGGCCTGCCTCCATATGTCTTCCATCTGGGATCCACACTAAAATACAGCAAAATCCTGGGAACTGATACCCTCACAACAGAGGGAAATGATAGAAACTTACAAGACCTCATTAGCTTTCGGATCAGGCTTGGCATCTGTCATGTCCTTCACTTTGGATCAGTCAAAGCATGTTCCAAGGTCACATCCAATATCAGCGAGGTAGAGAGATATGTATATTCCTTCCATGGAGTGGAGCATGGACACTGCAAGTCATAAGGCAACATCTGCAGGTATATAACTCTGTAACAGAGAAGGGGAAAACAAGAATTGGAGACAATAATTCAACTGGCCATAGCTGCTTCTTTGAACCATCACCCACCAAAAGCCCTTGGAGAAGGCTACAAGGCACGACCTCTGGCAATTTTATCAATTGGAGATGCAAAATACCACCTTTTGTTCTAAGCTTTAGTGCCTAGCCATTATTCTAGAACACTATGAAAATTCTCACTTGATGTTCATCCTCTTACACTAGTTTTAACCAAAATAAAGAGGAATTTGTATTAAGGATGAAGGTGTGTTTCATAGGTAGGTCTAAAAGAGCTAGTAGAATCAGAGAGGTGAGAACCTATTAGGAATTTTTAGGGAGCCCTTTCCCTCCATCTCTTTACTCTGGGTGTTCTCTACTCTTCTTTCCAAGCCCAGTGTGGGATTATATTGTCTTGGTGCTAAACATAACTTCCTGGGAAGGGAACTCTGATTGGCTCAATTAGAGTAAGATGCCCATATGTTATCCAAGCAACTATGACTAGATTGAGAGACGTTCTTGTGAAGACCAAACATGGCAACCAGAAACCCAAACTTGGGTGACCCTAGGGATGTATGGGAGCAGGTAGTCCCTAGAAAAGGTGAAAATGATGGGAGTGGGGCACTTACACCAAAAGCTGACTACTCAGTCTCATTTAAAGATCAGGACAGAAGCATAACACCTGAGAAGTCGGTTTTTGACAGAAAGTTATTAGGTACCTAACAAAGAGCAATATAAATGGGCTGATTCAAATCTTCTTTCAAGGAACTTAGTGCAAAGCCAGAGGCTGCAATATGAAGTGCCTTTTCTCAAAAATAATTAGTTTACCTTTTCTTTATATTTCTCTACAGAAACGGAGTCCATTCACTCTCTACAATTTCTATGTCATATCTTAATTAAAATGTCAGAAGAATACACCCTAAAATTGGAGACCAGAGCTTTGGGGGTAAGGACTAAGTGCTACTTAGGCTATTAAATGATGAGTACTGCATCTTCCTAACACAAAAGGGAAGAGACCTTGGCCACACCCACCATGAATTCCGCAAAGGAAGGAAAGTTGATTAAAGTGTTCTGAGGCTATTGCTAACTGGACACAAATTACGGACCCACAAACCATTTCTGAACAGCTCAACGGCATCACAGCCTATTTTAGCAAATAATGCTCTGAGATGGGTCATGAGTCTCATAAGCAATGAGAAGGTCCATTTTCTGCCTTTGTTTGTAAACAGTTTGAAACCAGCTTATAAATCATAGATGAGGTGGTCAGACTCAGGCAATGGACCCAAAACCAGAACAGGCTGGAGACACTGGAGCTCTGTGGCCAGTGGCCATTTGATAACTTTAGGCTCAATACATGCTCCCCTTATATTTAGCTCTGAGGTCGTAGTGCCAATCAGTGTTCCTAAACCTCTCCTATACCTTAGAATGCTATACCTTTTTGTATCATGCACTTATATTTGTAGGAGTTCGAAACACATTTCAGTGTAAGTCAGCAAAACTGAAGCGTGACCTAGGAGAATCCCCAATATAACAAGTCTGTGATTGTCTCCAGCTGGCTGGAAGCCACTTGGCCCACGGCCAGAATGCAGGGTGCAGTTTAACGTAGCAGAGCCTCATGTATAGTGGGGAGCAGGGCAGAAGGGGAGGCTGCTGGTGTTGTCTCTACCTCATCCCCCATTGCCATGGTATTTTGCAGCTGGATTGCCTGCTCCTTATCTATTTATCTGGCCTGGACGGCAGTCATGGCAATGTGTAGGAGAAGGTATAGACCTGTCACTGGCCATCCACTGACCTGCCAGTAAAATCCACCACCTCAAAGAAGATAAATGGTTTAGGATCTTCTACTGAGTTCCTCCTACTAAACCTTCTTGAGTCCTCCAGTGTACTCAGAGTAAGTCATGATCCAGAAAGGAGCTGATTCTGAAGAGTGTGGTGATAGTGGGCAAGTCCATTTGATCCCATCCCAAACTGCCATCCCCCACGTGCCAGATCGAGGCAGGAATAACCAGTCAATGCTGTCTCAATGTAAACTTCAAGGGAGAGGAGTATCATCACCCAATAGCCACTTCCTGTCTTTCTGTGGAAGTGAATTTTATGTGTCAACTTACCTCCACCACAGGGTGCCCAGATATTTGGTCACATAATTTTGGCCATGAATTTTGTGAATGTGTTATTATTATTTTATTGATTGTTTTTGAAGTACAGTTGATACGCAATGTCACATTAATCTCGTGTACAACATAGTGATTGGATAAGCTTATACCTATTGCTCTGCTCGCTGCAAACATAGCTAGCTAGCATCTGTCACCTTGCAACCTATTGTAATACCATTGACTGTATTCCTTGTGCTGTAGCTTTTTATTCCCGTGACTTATTCATGCTATAACTGCAAGTCTGTATCTCCCCCTCCCTCTTACCCACTTTGCCCATCCCCACCATCTCCTGTTAAAGCATTTTTAGAGGAGATTAGCATTTTTAAAAATTTTTTAACATTTATTTATTTTTGAGAGATAGAGAGAGACAGAGCACAAGCGGGGGAGGGATAGAGAGAGAGGGAGACACAGAATCCAAAGGAGGCTCCAGGCTCAGGGCTGTCAGCACAGAGCTTGAGGCGGGGCTTAAACCCGTGGACTGTGAGATCATGACCCAGGCAGAAGTCAGATGCTTAATCAACTGAGCCACCCAGCCGCCCCTAGAGGAGATTAACATTTAAATCCATGAACTTTGAGTAAGGCAGATTGCCTTTCATAACGTGGATGGGCCTCATCCAGTCAGGGGAAGGCCTGGCTAGAACAAAAGGCTGGCCTTCCCTGCCTACCTCAGGGGTTGTAGGCAGCCTTGTCACTGCTGTGTGTATGTGGCTCTCCCCCATCTGAAGAATAAGGCCCAACTCCATACATGACCCCTGAGAATCCTTGACTTAAGAGTTACAGAAAATCAGGGGCCATGGGAGAGGCTTCTATCATGCTTTTCTGAACAAAGCCTAGGGCTATGGTCCAGAGCATAATTTAAAAAGTCAGCACAGAGTATGAAAGGGACAGAGCTACAGGCACCCAAAGCTCAAATCTGCAACAAGAGAGGATGAAAGAATGAGAGCAAGGTCAAAAAGTACCTTTTTGGGTTGGTGGTGGAGATGAGAACTTGTCTGCCAGCCAGAGTTGATCTCACAGATCCAACGGTAGGAAGGAACGGGCCACCGGGCAGAGCCTGAGAGATCCCCAGGGCCAGTAGCCCTCCTGGTCGTGTGTCCTCCCGAACCAAACAGACAAATAGGCTTCTTCTCTTTATTTAACTAGAGCCAACTAGAAAATTAAATATCTCTGAAGATTTCCATGAAATGAAAACAAATATTCTCCATTTAAATAAATGTGGAGACCTCCCTGTCCATTTGTAGCTGCCCTTTCTTCCCTGACACATAATTCTGTCACCGCTACCTCATAAATACCAGGATAGGCTGGATATTGTCATAACATTTCAGTCACCATATTGTAATCACCTGTGACAGATCTGACCCGAGTAATAACGACGGCTCTCTCTTCTCGCAGGCTGCGCAAATCATGAATGGCGTGATTTACTCGATGCTGGGCTTTCTCTGTCATGAATTGTTTGTTGAAGAAGAGAACGGAAAAGATACCGGTTATATACCTGTCATTGTTATACTAACTTACATATTTTTGTCATCGCCAATTGTGAGTAAACCATGGTGTTACTGATGTTAACTTATTTCTGTTTTTCTAATGTATCCAGTGAATTACTCAAGAGATCAAGCGATGGGCTAAAGACCCAGTCAGCGTCTGACTCTTAGGAGCTCATTTTACTATGGAAACAGCCGTAACAAAGTGGTGGGCAGGAGGGAAGACTATACACTTAGAGATAGTCTTTTTATGTTTGTTGCATGTTTCGATGCATTCCTTGAGAGGGTGGGGTGTACGTGCAGGAAGTATTTTGAAGGAATGTCCTTGAAGAACAACAAAGAAAGTGGCTATCTGGATAACTTCAAAGGCTTTTTTTGGCCGGGGGTGGGATGGGTGAGGTAGAGGCAGAGTGAAAATCCAAAGGTCTGAGCTTAATGTTTGGGATTAGAGTAGTGATTTTTTAGAGAGGTTACCTAAGGGAAGAGAAGACCCATGGGAGAGCCAACAGGAATTTGGGGAAATGAAAACAGAGATTTCCTTTTTTTTTCATTCATACTTTTATTTATTTATCAGTTAGAAAGGTAGTATAACACAGTATGGGATTCCCCAGTATGTGTGCCACAGAATCCTTGTCCTGAAAGATAGTCTGTGCAGAATGAGCTCTGAGGTCATATAGTATATACCACACCGCTGTTTGCAGATTCTAAGTGTCCACTTTGATGTTAAAGACTCAGAGGACTGCAGGAGAGACACTTGTCTAAAGTTATTTAAGTGGCCGTTTACAACACTGAGATTTGACTCACTGTTTATCCCTTTATGGGCTACCAGGTACTAATATCCATGAAACTTGCAGTGAGAAAGGTGGATCTTTTCTATTTTTTTATGTCTTTTATTTACTTTTTGAAAGACAGAGAGAGACAGCATGAGCAGGGAAGGATCAGGGAGAGAGGGAGACACAGGCTCCAGGCTCTGAGCTAGCTAGAGCCTGACGTGGAGCCCAAACTCAGAAACCGTGAGATCATAACCTGAGCCGAAGCCGGACACTCAACCAACTGAGCCACCCAGGTGCCCCTGAAAAAGGCAGATCTTGTTTTTCAAAAACAAAACCTCAAAGTCAGACAGTTCTGCCACTTAATTTGTGAAACTTAGCTTTCTCATCTGCCAAAGGAGGCTGATAGTCCCTATCTAGGGTATTGTATTGCTTTGAGGATCCAGTAGGAGATTCGACATAAAGGATCAACACAGTATCGTTCTATTTCTGTCCCTTCATTTTCTTCGTTGTTTTAGGAATTCATCAGGTACTTATTTATTTATTTACTTACTTATTTATTTATCTTTAATTTTACATCCAAATTAGTTAGCAAATAGCACAGTAATGATTTCAGGAGTAGAATCCAGTGATTCATCCCCTACGTATAATACCCTGGGCTTATCTCACAAATGTCTTCCTCAATGCCCCTGTCCATTTAGCCCATCCCTCCACCCACAACTCCTCCAGCCACCCTTTGTTTGTTCTCTATGTTTAAGAGTCTCTTATGGAAAACAGAGATTTCTAAGGTGAGTATTTCGAGTAAGGATATTATAGTAATTCCCTAGGCCATAGTTGCTGGAAATGCCCCCAGGGACATGCCCGGCTCCAGGCACTCCACTCAGGGAAACCCAAAGCCATGGCCTCGCATGAGTTATCTTTTGCTCACAGTTACATCTAATCCAGAAGCCAATGATCAGTCGGGGGTCATTGTATTCGTAAGCAATGTGATCTAATAACACAACTGATATTCCAGTTGTATCAAGAGTCCAACTGAAGACAGCTAGAAAGTTAATCCAAGGCCACATTGCCCCCTGAGAGGAGAAGGGGTTTTATTAGTTTCTTACCCATCCTTTTGTTCTCCTCAACCAGAAACTGGTCTTCAAGGGAGAGAAAATTTGAATGCAATGACTTTTTGATAATTTCTTTTTCTTAAATGTGTTCTTTATTTTTGTGGAAGAGAGAGAGAGCGAGCAGGGGAGGGTCAAAGAGAGAGGGAGACACAGAATCTGAAGATGGGCTCCAGGCTCTGAGCTACCTGTCAGCACAGAGCCCGACGTGGGGCTTGAACCGGTGAACCATAAGATCATAACCTGAGCTGAAGTCGGACACTTAACTGACTGAGCCACCCAGGCACCCCTGAATGCAATGACTTTTTGTAAAAAGGTCTCTGACACACGTAGGGGAGGGTCTAATAATAAGTTCTCTGGATGGAAGACATTTCCTTAGAGGCTTTCCTACAGTGCAAGACGTAGAAGAGAACCCAACAGCAGAAATTAGCCACAAATAGTAGTTATTTAACTTCATATTAGTGTCTATCAGGCACCTTCCAAAAGCACTTCAGGTCTGTCTTACATAATTGCCCCAACAGTCCCACAATCCCCACTATCGATCCCCATTTTACAAATTCTAAAACCGAGACTTAGAAAAAAATATGTGTAACTTCCACAAAGAGACCCAGCAAGAAAGTGTCAGAGATTTTTTAAAAATCAGGCCAAGATGTTTGGGCTTCCGTGACAAGATATCATTTTCTGGGACTTCGAGATCCCCAGCCCTGAGTCATCTTTCATTAGTGCCGTGGGCAGATTGAAGGCGGGTATAAGATACACCATTGAGGAAGATAATGAACTTCCTGATATACCAGGAACAACAAATCTTTCAACGGGTACCAGCAGTGATCTTAGCACTCAGGACACGATGTCGTGGAAGACAACCTATCACTCTTCAGATCAAATGCTTTCTGAAGCTATTTCCTATTGATGACGTCTTTCTTCCGCAGTATGATGGGGGAGGGGGAGTTCCTGCACATGAGAGGCGCCCCACTGGCTGCTAGGGATTACTTTCTAATAATGTACGTCATGAGCTTAATAAAGAACACTCCAAACAAGTGAAGTATCAACCTCATAAAATCATTGTGACATGGCTAAGTCCCATCACCAACCCCAAATTCCCTTAATGACCAGAGACGTTAAAATATCTTTTCATCTCCATGACACCTGTGCCGGAGAAATGGTGTGTCTATTTTTCTGAGCGTCCGCTAGTGCTCCTCCCAGAACTGATGGAGTAAAAACCGCTTTCTTCTGAGAATTCAGTGATACTTTAGATCTCTGATAAAATGATACTTTAGATCTCAAGACTGTCCCTGGGATTGGGAAAGTTGAGGGGACCATCAACAGGAGTGGGAGTTTACGAATGCCTGTTTCTATCCCCAGTTCATTATGTCGGGCTCCCTCAGCATAGAAGCACAGAAGTGCCCTACAAAATTCAAGGTATGTTAAAACGCTTGGAGCGATGCCAAAGATAAGAAGGGTGCCAGGCACAGACTGAAGACAAGTGATTACTTCTGAGCCAGGAGTTTTTTGTTTGTGTTTGCTTGTTGTTTGTTGTGTTGTTGTTATTGTTGTTGTTGTTTGTGGGGGGCTAGGGGGCTTTTCCAAACATTTGGATAGGAAAAAAAAGTCATTTAATTTTTATAAGGATGCGCTCCAGTGTGTATTTTGAGTAGGGGTGTTTAAGGAGGGTACAGTGTGAAAAACAGGTTTTTATAAGGCGTCTGATGTGAGGATTTGGATGGAATCAATCATTTCAAGCTATCTGAAGGGCTAGATGGAACCATACAAAACTGATCTGGGGAGTCAGACCTGGGAAGGGGGGTGAGGTGGGCGGGGCAAGCTTAGGAGATCAGTGTTTCCTTAGGGAAGGACAGAAGACAGAAGAGCGTGTGAGAAGAGAATTGTCTTCAGCAAACCCAGGTCTAGACACTATCATTGGAGTACAGATCGGGCATCATTCAAATATACCCAAGAAAGGAGTCACATTCTCCTTTAGAATTTCTCCCCCCTACCCCCGAAGGCATTTAGGATCAGAGTTTTGGAGGCCAACTGCCTGAATTCGAGTTCTGACTACCTTACTACTGACTGTGTGGGCAAATTAGTCTACTCCTCTGCCCACGTTTCTCATCTGAAAAACACGTGGCCATTAACACCAGCTGCCTCAGAGGATTGTTCTGAGGACTAAAAGTGAGTAAATGAGCAACAGTCCCTGGGGCACAGCCAACACTTGTTAGCTCTTCGAATCAAAACCTACTGAGGAAACCAAGGTGCTTTCAGGGACTAGTGAAAGAAGAAACTGAAGAACTATTGTTTCATCATTCAGTGAAAGGTCAGCCTACCTTTTTTTCCCCCAAAAGGATAGGGTCAAAGAGACACAGGAAGCTGTTTCACTCGGCAGCAACTTAGTGGCTATAATTATGGGCATTAGGCTTTTACATCTTTTTTTTTAACTTTTACCACTGTTAACATAGTTTTCTATCCTAGCCTTTTTTCTAAGCTTTTCAGTGGATTTCTAGAGCGTACGTGTGACCCAGATGCTACTTGGCATTGCTTTTCCCCCGGGGATATAAGAACGGTAGACCTCAAAGCCCGTGATTCATCCCCCCTTGGGATTTTGCAAATCCCTGAAACTAACACTCTCATGCTCGGTTTCTCTATTTGTGCGTACTGCCCCAATTTCTTAAAATTTTTTAATGTTTATTTTTGAGACAGAGTTCAAACAGGGGAGGGGCAGAGAGGGAGAGACACAGAATCTGAATTAGGCTCCAGGCTTTGAGCTGTTGGCACAGAGCCCAGTGAGGGGCTCGAACTCATGAGCCGTGAGATCATGACCTGAGCTGAAGTCGAATGCTTAACTGACTGAGCCACCCAAGCGCCCCGTATACTGTTCCAATTTTTCTTCACAACATCAAAAAACAAACAAAAACACACAAAAAACAAACCCAGGCATGAATGAACTTGGTAAACTTGGCCTCTTGCTTAGTTTTCACAAAAACTCACAAAAAGTTTTTTTGTTTGTTTTTCTTTTTGTTTTTTCCTTGAGGGATTGTGGGGAACAAGCATGACTTCTCTAATTTCCCAAGTTCTAGCCATGATCCAGCTCCCTCTGTAACTCTCTCCCTCCATCCTCCAAGCTCACTGTTTTTCGCTCTCTCTTTCCCTCTCCTCACTCCACCTCAAGGAGCAAAAATCAACTCCTCTTCGAGTCTCACACAGAGTAACTCTATTTCCTTCTCCGGAAACACTTAACATCACTTCTCGCAGAAGTGCAGACACTCATCCACCTCCAGGACCCTTACCCAGGAGTTTCCCAGATTACTGTAGCTCAACTTCACAAGGAGAAATCAAATAATTATTTACCAAGTCATGAAAAAATGCTGTGGAAAAGTTCTAGTGCCAGCGTAATATGTGGTTATACTTAGGTGCCATAAAGCACCTATAGTGCTGAAATTCCAATAATTCAATCAAAAATATTTACTGAGTTTCAGATCCGTTCTGAGTATATAGGATGCATCAATGAGCAAACAGACAAAGATTGATTGCCCTTGTGGAGCTTAGATCCTAATAGGGGGATAAAGACAATAAACATGATAAGTAAGGAAATAATACAGTGTGCTAGAAGCTGCCATGGGAAAAAAGAAGCCGTGATAGGGGCTGTCACTGGGGGCTGTTTATGTAAGATGATCCAAGAAAGTCTTTTCTTTTCATTATTGTTTAAATCCAAGTTAGGTACTATAGAGTGTAGTATAGGTTTCAGAAGTAGAATTTAGTGATTCACCATTTCCATTAAACACCCAGTGCCCATCCCAACAGGTGCCCTCCTTCATGCCCATCACCCTTTAGCCCATCCCCTCACCCACCGCCCCTCCAGCAACCCTCAGTTTGTTCTTTCAGAGACTCTTACAGTTTGCTCCCTCTGTTTTTATCTTATTTTTCCTTCCCTTCCCCTATGTTCATCTGTTGTGTTCCTTACATTTCACATGAGTGAAATCATAGGATATGGATCTTTCTCTAACTGACTTATTTCACTTAGCATAATACATTCTAGTTCCATCCAGGTTGTTGCAAATGGCAAGATTTCATTCTTTTTGATCACTGAGTAATATTCCAGTGTGTGTGTGTGTGTGTGTGTGTGTGTGTGTGTGTGTGTGTACCACATCTCCAAATTAGTCTTATTAAGTAGGTGGCATTGGAGCAAAGCTTGAGGGAGAAAGTTAGACACACAAACAGACAGGACAGCACCCCCAGCGAAGGGATTGGCCATTGGAAAAGCCCTAGAGTGAAAACACGTCTTGCACCTTCTGGCAAGGAGGCCAGTGGGGCTGCAGCCAAATAGCTTAGGGTTTGGGAGCCAGATCCTGCAGGGCCTCTTAGACGAGCTTTTGCCCTGAGGAAAATAGAGAGAGACGAGTATTCCGAGGAGAGACATGATGAAGGTGTGTCTGGAAAGGATTATTCTGACTGAAATTCGCTTGATGATTACATGTGAGAGGCGCCAGGCGGTCAGAGGCAGGAGGCCAGGTACAGAGCCACGGTCAGCCAGGGACAGGATGGCGGTGGTTTGGGCAGAGTAGATGAAGCAGAGGGGAGGACAAGTGCTTGGCTACTGGGTATATTTGAAGGCAATGCCAACAGGAGTTCCCACTGGGTATAGTGTGCAAGAAACAGAGAGGAGAGGTGCCTGGGTGGCTCAGTTGGTTAAGCGTCCGACTTCGGCTCAGGTCAGATCTCACGTTTGTGGGTTCGAGCCCCGCGTCAGGCTCTATGCTGACAGCTCAGAGCCTGGAGCCTGCTTCCGGTTCTGTGTCTCCTTCTCTCTCTGCCCCCCTCCCTTTCATGCTCTGTCTCTCTCTGTATCAAAAATAAATAAAACATTAAAAAATATTTTTAAGAAACAGAGAGGAACCAGGGACCTGAGCAATTAATTGGAAGGATTGAATTGGGAATTTCAAGATGTGAAATAACATTGAAAGCAACATGACTTGTCAACATCTCAAATGGAGGGGAAAAGCAAGGAAGAAAAGAGAAGGCTGAGCTCTAGGGCACTCCAGCATGAAGACTAGGAAGAAGAGGGGGAAATAACGTTTTTAGTTGAAAAATTCTTAGTTTACTGTCATTTCTTAAAGAGTACAATGTTACTTATATTTTATTCGTGTGTATGCCTTCAAATTGGAGCAGAAAATGAATGCAGGGTATGTATCTTCCGCCCTAAGATTTTAAAAATTATTTTTTAAAAATAAAATGCATTAGGTGGCCCTTAGTTAGTTATAGACATTTGAGTTCAGCAACTTTTATTTTCTGAAAACAAACCAATTTTTCTTTTTAAAAAAATTTTTTTACATTTATTTTTCAGAAACAGAGAGAGACCGAGCACAAGTAGGGAAGGACCAGAGAGAGAGGGAGACACAGAATCCGAAGCAGGCTCCAGGCTCTGTGCTGACAGATATGGGGATTGAACTCACAAACTGTGAGATCAGGACCTGAGCCAAAGTTGGACACTTAACCGGCTGAGCCACCCAGGCGCCCCAATATACCAATCTACTTTCATATTAACCTGGAAAATTCTTTAGCCACCTAGGTAAACACATACCATCTTAATTCTGGTTTTTTAAAGTGTACAATTCAACGATTTTTTAGTGTATTCACAGATATGTGCGACTATCCCCACAGTTGATTCTAGAACACTGTCAATGCCCCAACAAGTAACCTTGTCTCATTTAACTATTGCTCCCCATACCAAAATCCTCCATTTTCCCTATCCCTAGGAAACCACGAAACTGTGTTCTGTCTCTCTAGATATGACTATTCTAAACATTTCATTTAAAAAGCAATCATAAAGGGGCGCCTGGGTGGCTCAGTCGGTTGAGCGTCTGGCTTCGGCTCAAGTCATGATCTCGCGGTCCGTGGATTCGAGCCCCACGTCAGGCTCTGTGCTGACAGCTAGCTCAGAGCCTGGAGCCTGTCTTCAGATTCTGTGTCTCCCTCTCTCTCTGGCCCTCCTTTGCTCGCGCTATCTCTCTCTGTCTCTCAAAAAAAAAAAAAAACCAAAACAAACATAAAAAGCAATCATAAAAAAGCAATCATACAAAAAACAATCATATAATATGTAATTTTTCATGAATAGCTTCTTTCACTTAGCATGTTTTCAAGGTCCATCCAGGTTGTAGCATATATGAATTAGTGTTTCATTCTCTCCATGACTAAATAATATTCCATGGTACAGCCATAGTTCATTCCATTTCTCCATTCATCACTTGTTGAACCTCTGGGTTCATTCCACCTTGGGCTATCATGAATATGCTGTTGTAAACATTTGTGTCCAGTATTCTATTTGAACATATGCTTTTAATTCTTTTTAGTATATAACTAGGAATAGAATGGCTAGGTTGTGTGGTAACTCTGTTTAACCATTGAAAGAAAGACAGCCTCTGTTTTCTAAGTGATGACACCATTTTATAGTCCCACCAGCAGTGTGCGAGGATTCGTATTTCTCTATATCCTCACCAACATTTATTGTTACCTGACCTCAGACTTTAGCCATCGTGGTGGGTCTGAAGTAGCATTTCACTGTGGTATGTCTCTGCACACATCCCTGAGGGCCTCTGATGTCATGTATCTTTTCCTATGCTATTGGCCGTCCGTGTGTCTTCATTGGAGAAATGTCTGTTCGAATCTTTCACCCATTTTAAAATTAATTAATTAGCCTTTTATTATCATTCAGTTATAAGAGTTTTTATGTATTTTAGATACAAGCCCTTATCAGATATATGGTTTGCAAATACTTTTCCATCCTGCGGATCATATTTTCACTTTCTGAATAGTATCCTTTGAAGCATAGAACTTTTAATTTTGTGAGAGCCCTAACTTGTTCATTTCTCTTCTCATGTTCTTGTTTCTGATGTCATGTTTAAGATTCCATTGCCACAGCCAAAGGCACAAAGAATTATGCCTGTTTTCATATAGGCATTTTATAGCTTTAGCTCTTTTAGTTAAGTCTTCGATCTGTTTTTGAGTGAATTTTTGTTGATGATGTAACATAAGGGCCCTATTTCATTTTTTGCATGTGAATGTCCAGTTGCCCCAGCATCATTTGTTGAGAAGACTTTTTCCTTCATTAAATTGTCTTGGCACCCTTGCACATTTGTTTCTGGATTTCAAATTCTACTCTATCTATCTATATGTTTCTTCTTATGCCCGTACCACAAAGTCTTGATTACTGTGGCTTTGTAGTTCATTTCAAAATCAGAAAGTGTGAGTTCTTTAATTTTGCTCTTCTTTTTCAAGATTTTTATTTTTCATCCGGTTTCTCTTTCAATGCCATACAAACTTTAGGTCCAGCCTACCAATTTCTGTAAGGAAGAACAGCTGAGACTCTGATAGGCATTTCACTGAATCTGCAAGTCAGTTTGGGGAGTGTTGATCTTAACAGTATCAAATCTTCTCATCCATGTGAACGTGGATATTTTTGCATTACTCTTTCAAAATGTTTTTTCATTTTCAGAGTATAAGTTTTGCACTTCTTTTGCTAAGTTTATTTTTAAATACTTTATTCTTTCTGATGCATTCTAAATGGAATTTTTAAATTTTATTTTCAGATGGTTTGTTTCCAGTGTATAGAAATACCATTGATTTTTATAGATTGATCTTGTATCCTGTCCCTTTTGCTGAAGTCATTTATTGGTTCTAATAGTTTTAGCATATTCCTTAGGATATTCTGGATAGAAGAACAGGTAATCTGTGGATAGATCCTTGACAAATCTGGATGCCTTTTGTTTCTGCTTATTCCCTAACCAGCCTAGCTAGTATTTTAAGTGTTTTAATCACAAAAATGTCTTGGATTGTTGTCAAATGCTTTTTCTGCATCTATTGAGATAGTCATCTGGCTATTTTTTATTTTATTGATATGGTGTACTACATTGATTTTTGGAGATTAAACCAACCTTGCATTCATGGAATAAACCTCATTTGGTCATGGTGTATAATGGTTTTTATATGTTGCTGGATTAGGTTTGCTAGCATTTTGTTGAAGGTTTTTGCATCCATGTTCATAAGAGATATTGGTTTATAGTTTTGTTGTTATTGTGGCTTGGTCTGGTTCTGGTATCAGAGTAAGACAGGCCTCGCAGAGTGAGTTAGGAAGTGTCCCCTCCTGTTCTATTTATGGAAGAGTTTGTGAAGAAATGACATTAATTCTTTAAATATCTGATAGAAGTCACCATTGAAATTATCTGGCACTGGCTTTTTCTTCATGGAAGATTTTTATTATTCAAATTTGTTATAGATTTGTTCAGATTTTCTGATTCTTCTTGACTTAGTTTCAATAGTTTGTACATTGCTAGGAATTTGTCCATTTCATGTAGGTCATCTAATTTGTTGCATATAATTGTTCATAGTCAATGTCATCAGCAAATCTTGCTTTACTTGCTTAATCATTTACTTTAGTTCTCTGACCATCTTTATAATGACTATTTTGAAATCTTTGTCTAATGAAGATTACATCTGGCCACTCTCACAGACAGTTTCTGTTACCTGCTCTTTTTGTTTCTGATGTGTAGGTCAAAGTGCATAGCTGTATATACACTTCTGTTTCTTTGCCTGTCTCATAAATTTCTTGTTGTTGGAAACTGGGCATTTTATTTTTTTATGCTTATTTATTTATTTTGAGAGAGAATGAGCACCAGGGAGGGGCAGAGAGAAAGAGAATCCCAAGCAGGCTCAATGCTATCAGCACAGAACCCCATATGCAGCTCAATCTCAGAAACCATGAGATGACCTAAACCGAAATCAGGAGTCAGACAACTGATGAGCCACCCAGAGGCCCCGGAAACTGGGCATTTTAGAAAATACACTGTAGCATCTCTGGGCACTAGTTCCCAACCCAGAGCTTATGATTGTTATTTGATTTGTTTTGTTTTGTACTGTTTTAAGGGCTCGCTGAAATGATTTAGTGAAGTCTGTTTCTCCCCCTTGATGCTAAATTGCTCCTCAGGGGTGGATGCAGCTTTGAGTATACCCACAGTCACCCTAGGATGCCATTCTCTGTTCTGTACCCCACTTCTCCCGGAGACAAAATCTCTGAGCCAAAGCTCTGATGTTAGGATGTGGGGGGCACAGGGACAATGGAGTGCTTTTCTCTGAGTGACACCCACACTTTCAGGACTGAAGGCTTGGTGGAGGGAGGCAGCTTGCCTCTCATGATGTGGAACCCCTACCCTATAAGTGAAAGCAAGGGTGATCAGGGCCTGGTACCTCACTGGCACTGCAATCAAGAGAAGGCCCTCACCCCACAAGCGGGGGCTAGGCAAAAGGAGAGAGGCCCCCTCTCTTGGCTGCGCTCCCTGGAACCTAGCCTCAGTAGCAAGTAGCTGGGAGCAAGATTAGAAATGCTAATTAGATCTCCTTCTGGGAGTGTCTGGGAGATAGGAGGACTAGCTAGCACTCTGACTGGGACCTGGGCGGAAGGGGACTTGCACCAATCCAGAGTGTTCTCCCCTAACTGGGAAGGGAGCAAGTGGGCGTGACTCTTGGTTCAGATACCACAGACTTCTACAGGCTTTTGACTCTTAGTAGATTTTCTTTTTTTTTTTTTTTTACTTTTTTAAGTTTATTTATTTATTTGAGAGAGACAGACAGTGTGAGGGGGGAAAGGGCAGAAAGAGAGGGAGAGAAAGAGAATCCCAAGCAGATTCCACAATACCAGCACAGACTCTGATACGGGGCTCGAACTCACGAAACCGTGAGATCAGGACCTGAGCCCAAACCAAGAGGCAGATGCTTAACCAACGGAGCCACGCAGGCACCCCTAGTAGATTTTGTTTCAGCATTTATTATAGCCTTTAGAATTCTGGAGATTTAGAATGTTGGAGTTTTTCTTAGTAATTTTCACAAGTTTGGCTGAGGAGTTGATCTGTGGAGTCCCTCACACTCTTCTGCTGGAAGCAGACTGCTTCAAAAATAATAATGTTGTACATTTAATTCAAATATTTGATTAGGAGTTTCTAGAACATAAGTATCCTTATTTTTTTTTAATTAAGTTTATTGATTTGTGTTCAGACAGACACAGACAGCATAATCGGGGGAGGGACAGAGAGAGAGGGAGAAAGAGAGAGAATCCAAAGCAGGCTCCACAGAGTCTAATGTGGGGCTCGAACTCACGAACCATGAGATCATGACCTGAGCTGAAATCAAGAGTTGGACGCTTAACTGACTGAGCCACCCAGGCGCCCCAGGAACATAAATGTCTTTCTATAGGTGATCCTGGTTCATAAGCCTTTCTGACCTTTACATGAATATAGGGTAAGTGTACAGAAGCATTTACGTGTGCATTTTCTGGAACATACCACAACCTGCCTTTGTACTAGGGATGGGTCTTTCTAGCTGACGCGCTCTGCAGTATAGCTCTACATTTCAAAAGGATGACATTGAAATGCTTCGCACAGCACGCCAGATTCCTCATAATCCATCCCGTGCCCACTTCTCCAGCCACATTTTATCCAACTGCCCCTCCTGTTGAGAGTTCCAGCCACACCAAACGATCCGTTTTCCTGAAGACCTGCTTTCCCATGCTTCTGAAATTTTGTATACACCTTCTCTCTTCCATAATACATCTTCTCAATTTTGTCCACCACTGTGAACTGAAACCTGGCTATATCAAGACATCTTGACAAGGATCTTCTGGGAAGAAATCAGGGTCATTGCATCCAGGAAGTGAAGGACCAAGCTTAGAAAATACACAGGATCTGAAGGGCACCTGGGTGGCTCAGTCAGTCGAGCGTCTGACTTCGGCTCAGGTCATGATCTCACAGTTTGTGGGTTTGAGCCCCACATCGGGCTCTCTGCTGTCAGTGCAGAGCCTGGAGCTTGCTTCAGATCCTCTGTCCCCCTCTCTCTCTGCCCCTTCCCTGCTTGTTCTCTTTTTCAAAAAAAAAAAAAAAGTTTTGTTAAAAAAAAGACATAGGGTCCGAGAAGGTTCCAGAAGCCAGACACAGAAAGCCCAGAAGCACAAGCTATCTTTTAGCAGAGAATCTGGCCAGGTTGTTACCATCACTAGACATCACAGCTTCTCTCTAGCATGCAAGCCTCCCACTGCCCCCACCATATACCGTCTCAACTGCCCATTGTAGGAATGAATTCCAGTCTTTTGTTCATCTTTAAGTTACTTGTTCAAGATTCACAATCCCGGGGCCCCTGGATGGCTCAGTTGGTTAAGCGGCCAACTTTAGCTCAGGTCCTGATCTCATGGTTCATGGGTTTAAGCCCCGCATCAGGCTCTGAGCTGTCAGCCTGTCTTCAGATTCTGTGTCTCCCTCTCTCTGCCCCTCCCCCACTCATGCTCTATTTCTCTCTGTCTCAATAATAAATAAGGACATTAAAGAAAAAAATTTTTTAAAAGATTCACAATCCTTAGGAAGAGCACTTCACTGGCAATGGCCTGCCCCTGCCTTCTGCAGATTGAAGTCGTAGTAAAAGTTGATAAACTCCTTTCATAAAGACTAAACAAGTAAGAGCTCCCCGAATAAAAGGACGGCTGCCAAAAACTAATGTGCCCATTTCAGTTCTTTCTTTGGTTGATCAGTATCAAATCACCTCCTTCTTCCCATTATTAAAAACAAATCCTCTTTAAAATATAAGTGTCCCTTCCGCCTACATAAAAAGAAAATCCATGGAGTCCCTTCTCAAAGGGGCAGAGTTTCTCTTCCCAAGTCATGCAAGGCTTACAGTGCCAGGCAAAAGAGAGCAGCCACTGGGGCGCCTGCATGGCTCAGTCGGTTGGGTGTCCAACTTCAGCTCAGGTCATGATCTCACGGTTCGTGAGTTCGAGCCCCACATTGGGCTCTGGGCTGACAGCTCAGAGTTTGGAACCTGCCTCAGATTCTGTGACTTCCTTTCCCTCTCTACTCCTCCCTTGCTCATGCTCTGTCTCTCTCTGTCTCTCATAACTAAATAAATGTTTTAAAATTAAAAAAAAAAAAGAGAGAGAGAGCCGATGCTATCTTGAGGGCGGCTGGAAACTATGGAAAGGTACTAAGTAAGGTGGCCTTACTGCGGTAGGAATGACACTGGCAAATCCTGGACCAGAGGCTGATTCATAGCATGATGTTCATGAAATTTTGTTAAATGAAATTGAGTGTTTGTCATTTTGTCTCCCTCATTAGTTCTTAATTTTTCAAGCAGAAGCCTGTGTTTATCCCTAGCACAATGTTTAGCATGTTGCAGGCACTGTTTATTTGTTGAATAAATAAATACTTCCTCTGGAAAAAACATTTTCTTTATCCTGCTGGAAGGTTCCAGACAGATTTGAGGCAGAGTCCTGATATCAACCACAGTAAGAGTCCAGAGAGTCAGATAAAAAATTTCCAACTTGAATGTTCTAGAAAGGACAACAGACTTATCGCTTCATCAAAACCTGTTAATGCTGCCCATGACCAGTTTTCTTTGTATTTCTATTACAGCTTATTTTTAGCATGGTTGTGAACATCATAAGTGCCTGTTTCTCTGCTCTTGGTATATTCATATTAACTATTGCAATTTTAACGTATCAACCAGACACCAATGAATACGTTTGGTCACAAGTAAGTACCAAGTTTAAGAATAACTGGATTAAAATTTTTGTTATAAATGAAACAACTATGACAAGTGATGTATGTTGCAATAGTAAGGTATGGAAACGACAACCGAATTTGATGTTTTTGGCATAGATATATAAAAACAAACTATCTCCAAATTTTTGCCATGGAAATATTAAAAAATCAGTATTAGTCCAAACAGAGAAACACTAGAAACCTCAGAGAGAGATCAAAATTATCATTATGTGAAGATAAAGTGATAGGATGCCTAGAAGACCCCAAAGACTCGACAACAACAACAAGAAAAACTACCGAAACAAAATGATTTAGTAAAGAAAAATGTAGACAATACATTTTCTTTACACTAGAAACTACCACTTAAATATTGAAGAAGAAAAAATAAATGATCCAATCAAAATAACAACAAAGCTATTCAAAACATGAGGGTTGTGAAAAAAAAAAAAAGAACTGAATACTTTGAGAAACTACATTCTTTTTCTTTAGTGTTTATTAATTTTTGAGAGACAGAGCATGAGCGGGGAGGGTCAGAGAGAGCCAGCAGCACAGAGCCAGACGTGGGGCTCAAACTCACAAACTGTGAGATCATAACCTGAGCTGAAGTCAAACGCTTCACCGGCTGTCACCCAGGCGCCTAAGAAACTACATTCTTGAATCCAAATTCATAATGTCATGAAATTGCAAGATTCTATAAAATAATATATAGATGTGATGTAGTTCCATTTGGAATCCCAAAAATGTTTCAGGGTGAATGAAATAAAATTACTCAAAAATGTGTATGTATGGAAAAAAAAGATTGTGTGAAAAGTGCCAAGAAATTCTAGAAGCCACATAATGATTGGGGAGGGACAGACAACTATTTACATCAGAAATGCTGTAATATAATAAAAATGGCATAGTATTTACACACTAAAAGAAAAATTAATCGAAAACCAGAGAGTTGAGAAAGAAATCCTAGTATAGGCAAAAACATTATTTTATGGGAGATCACTTTACCGGTCAATATAGAAAACATTGAAATTTAATAAAATAATATTCAATCAATAAGCTGTCCATTTCCAAGAAAATAGTAATGGGTTCTACTTGCCAGGGTGTAAAAAGAAATCATAGATTCAATGAATGAGCATTAGAAAAGAAATAAATAAAAGAAAGAAATGAATGAGCCTAAAAGCCATTAGACAAGGGCATAAAGTACAGAATTAGTACATCTGTTACAAAAGCAAATGAGAAAACCAAGAATGAAAGAGGAAAAAGAGACACGTTTCAAGTCACAAATATTTATGTCTTTGATATGCTCTGGGCAGAAACAGCAATAGCCTACGGAGTGGGACCCCCCCACCCGAACCAGTAGGCTGCAAGGGCGGGGCCACCACCATGGTGAGCCCAAGACGCAAGGCCACCGCCTCAGCAGGCCTTGCGGACAGAGCATGGAGCCACACAGGATTATTCTCAAGCCTCGACATCTCAAGAATTGCCCTGTTGGGGTTGGAGCTTGCTTGGGGCCCATGAGCCCTCTTTTCCTTTCCATATCTCCCGTTTGCAATGGCAATATCTATCCTATGCATGTCCCACCATTATGCCTTAGAGGCAGATAACCGGTTTTCTGATTGCCTGGGTCCACAGATGCAGAGGAATTTTACCCCAATATGGACCATTCTAGGAGTCTCGTCCATAACTGATTTAGATAATTCAGATGATAGGGGTTGGGCTTTTTAATCTGATGACATTTAAGTCAGATTTCGGACTTGAACTGGATGTTAAAATGGGTCAAAACTTTTGGAAATATTGGGATCAGGTAAATTTTGTACATGAGAGGAACATGAACTTACAGGCAGGACAGAGACAGACTGTTAAAATGGGTTGAATTGTGTCCCCCAGAAAGATGTGTCCTAACCCACAGAACCTCAGAATGTGACGTTATTTGAGAACAAAGCCTCACAGATGTGATTAGTTGAGATGAGGTCATAGGCGAGTAGAGTGGGCCATGAATCCAATATAACTCGTGTCCTTATAAGAAGGAAGAAATGCGGACACAGACATGGAAAGAAGATGGCTGTGTATACATGAAGGCACAGATTTAGTTATGCTGATGCAAACCAGGGGACACTTGGGGCTACCAGAAGCTGAAAGAGGTAAGGAAGAATCCTCTCTAAAGACTTTGGAAGGAGCGTTCTCTTGCCAATACATGCTTTTTGGACTTTTACTCTCAGAATGGTGAGACAATAAATTTCAGTTGTGTTAAGCCACCCCGCTATGATACTTTATTACAGGGCCCCTAGGAAACTAGAAAGCAGGCCAATAAATAGCCATCAACTTTTCTTCTCTCAACCGCAATAAAATATGACAATCAGGCAGATGTAGATAAAAATTATCAGCTTTATCGTGATTACCAAATGAGCTTGCTGCAACCTCTTTCCATGAACTAAACTTATCTACCTAGATACAGACAGTTGATAGGTCTCCCTGTGCCGGGACCAGGCAATTATCAGAGGTTGGGGAGAACTCGGGGTCATAAAGACAAACGATTCTGAAAAACGAGAAAGAACCCAGAAAGGGCTGGGTTCCTTCTTATGAAATCATCAGTTAGATAAATCTCTGCTTCTCAAATGGGGAACTGTAAATGAAGAGCACTAAGAAACCAAAGCCTAATTTGGGCCGTGGTAGAAATGTGGAATCCATGTAATAATGTAATCCATGTAATAATGCTTGTGATATATAGGTTAAGAGAAAACAGAACATGCAAATTATATGTGCACTAAATGGAAAAGCGTAAGACACAAATCATGCAATGAGTCTTACCGAAACAGAAAGTATAAAGAGAGAAAAAGATGGGCGCTCAGTGCCAAACCCTGAAGAATTTCACTCAGCCCACAGTACTAAGGTAATCTCTCTGCTTTTCAGTCTGGTCACATGTAAAAGAGAAATAAAAGTATCCAACTTGTGCAGTTGTTACTAGAATTAGTACTTGACATCATGCAAAGTGCATAGAAGAGTACTTGATAAATTTAAACCATATTTTGTTCTTAGGAAAAAGACACAAAAATCATCATGGTGTGTGAAACTGATATGATGAATGATATTTATTCCATGCTAAGTAAGTATTGTTCTTGTATAATTTTTAAATGGCTCATTAATAGGAGGAATGTTTCTTTTCTTTTTAATTCAGTTGGCTGGTAGCATGCTTTTACAATATGTACTCTTCACCACCATCGCAGAAGTGGTCTGTGCATGCTTAATTATCAGATGGATCAGAGTAGTGATGCATCACCCAGAACGCAGTGAAATGAGTGAGTAATTCTTTTTCTGGCCGGTCGAGCAGGAGAAAGCAGCTTCTGGTAAGGATCCTCTCTGCAGGAAAACCATCAAAATCCTAGAGGAGAACAAAAGCAGTAACCTCTTTGCCATCAGCCGTAGCAACTTCTTACCAGACATGCCTCCGGAGGCAAGAAAATTAAAAGCAAAAATGAACTATTGGGATCTCATCAAGATAAAAAGCTTCTGCACCGCAAAGGGAACAATCAACAAAACTAAAAGGCAACCTTCAGAATAGGAGATGTTTGCAAATGACATATTTGACTAAGGGTTAGTATCCAAAACATCTAAAGAACTCAATGCCCAAAAAAACAATTATCCAGTTTTAAAAAATGGGCAGAAGACATGAATGGGCATTGTTTTTTCAAAGAAGACGTCCAGATGGCTAACAGACATGTGAAAAGATCTTCAACATCGCTCATCATCAGGGAAATAAAAATATAAATTACAGTGAGTTATCACCTCACACCAGTCAGAATGGCTCAAATTAATAGCACAGGAAGCAGCAGGTGTTGGCGAGAAAATGGAGAAAGGGGAACCCTCTTACACTGTTGAAAGGAATGCAAACTGGTGCAGCCACTTTGGAACACAGGATGGAAGTTCTTCAAAAGTTAAAAATAGAACTACCCTATGATCCACCAACTGGACTAGTAGGTATTTGCCCAAAGGATACAAAAATCTTAGAAGAGATACATGCACTGATGTCTCGTAGACTTGCATCACCCAGGAGATTCACAGAGGAAATGTATACTGAAAAGATTTCACATAGACTGAAAAGTAATATGGGGACACTAAATACTATAGACTGAAATTCAAATTTAGTTATAAATTTTTATTTCCAAACTTTGAGATCTTCATGTCCCTTCAGAAAATAGAGAGTTTAGAGGACACTGAAGAGACTACTTCTGGAATAGAAGAATGTGGCTTTCTAAAAATCTATCCCTCCATAAAGTGAGTGAGAACCCTGACTAAAGCTGTCAAAATTAACATGTCCTAACTCTGGAAATTAATCAAAGACTCACAACAATCCAGGGAATACTTATGCAGGAAAACGTGGCTGAACCTTGGTAGGAACAGTGAGTTTTGTGGTTATCATTTGCCCTGTTCCCATCCCCCTGGTCGCATCTCCACAGTAACCTTTAAATGAAATAACCTTCCCACCGCAGTAACTATGAAAAACACCAGGCTAACAACCACAAGCAGAGGAAAATTGAGATTGGAGTTGCCTAAAACAAAAACCAGACCAAACAAAAACAAAACAAACAGGAAAACATTCCCAGAACATTGTTTCTGATAGTTTGGCAGCTCCCTTGAAATCCCCATGGGCAAGGCTCTTCTTTTTTATTTTTTTTTAATGGTTTTATGTTTTTATTTAACTTTTTTGTTTTTATTTATTTTTTTAAATAGTTTATTGTCAAATTGGTTTCCATACAACACCCAGTGCTCTTCCCCATAAATGTCCTCCTCCATCACCACCACCTCTTTTCCCCCCTCCCCCTTCCCCTTCAACCCTCAGTTAGCTCTCAGCATTCAGTAGTCTCTCAAGTTTTGCATCTCTCTCCCTCCCCAACTCTCTTTCCCTCTTCCCCTCTCCCTGGTCCTCTATTAGGGGATGGACCACGAGGGTGTCATGCTGAGCGAAGTAAGCCAGGCAGAGAAGGATAGATACCATATGTTTGCACTCGTAGGTCTAACAGGAGAACAGAAGGCTCTTCTTTATTCACCTCTGAACTCAATCACCTTGAAAAGTTTTCTGGGATGTTTGGCAGAACCATTAGTGACATTTAACATTGTGTTTGCCTAAAGCAGGGATAACAGTTGGGGGGGGGGGGGAAGAGGCTTACCAAAAAACGTAATAGAAAAAAACTAGGTCATAAGATGTCCACTGGAGACCTTGAAACTGTGGTACTACCTGGAAATCAAGAAGACGCTGTGCATATGCAGAGATGTGTGCGTAGGCAGGAAAAGACCTGCCAATAATCTCCCACCTCTGGCTGACCAGAAGCTACCTGCAAACAGTAAGAGATAGCTAAGGTAAAGTTGCAACCTGTCTTCCAAGCCTTTAAAGACTGACCCCAACACACACACACACACACACACACACACACACACACACACAAACAGCTTCTCAACAAAACCTGGGTCATCATGTAATGACCACTAAGCTACCAGAGCAAAGACATCAGTGCCCATACAGGACACGAGTACTCCACACAATTACTTCAGCAAAGCCACCCACAGAATCACAAAAACAACAACAAAAACCAACCCCTGGGAGAATCTGATTTCCAACAGATTCTACATTATATTATTTTATTTTAAATATAAATATAATATATAATGTTATTAAATTATATTTAATTTGTATTATATATCATATGTCATTTTCATTATTTTATTTTAAATATGCAATTTTTAACAAAAGAAATTACGAGATATGCAAAGAAACAGAAAAATATGACCTAAACACTAAGGGAAAAAACGATAGAAGTTGTACCTGAGGAAGCCCAGATATTGGCCTTACTAGGGAAAAAAACAAACCAAAACTTTAAGTCAACTATTATAAGTATGCTCAAAGAACTGAAAACCATATCTGAAAAATCTAAAGGCAGGTACGAAAGCAATGTTTCATGAGAAAGAATATCGATAAAGACAGAAACTGTTAAAAAGAATCAAGTAGAAATTCTAGAGCAGAAAACATAATAACTAAAATGAAAACATCATCCAAGGGGCTCAACAGAATATTTAATCTGACAGAAAAAATAATCCACCAACTTAAAGATAGATCAATTAAGGGGAACCTGGATGCTCAGTTGGCTGAGATCTGACTTCGGCTCAGGTCATGATCTCACAGTTCGTGGGTTCGAGCCCCACATCAGGTTCCATGCTGACAGCTCAGAGCCTGGAGCCTGCTTTGGATTCTATGTCTCCTTCTTTCTCTGCTCCTCCCCCGCCCACACTCTGTCTCTGTCTCTGTCTCTCTCTCTCTTAAAAACAAATAAACATTTAAAAAACATTTTTAAAAGGCCAATTCTACTCTGTGGAACAAAATGATAACAAACAAAAGTGAGAAAAGCTTCAGAAACCTTTGAAACTCCATCTGTCGTCTACGGCCACACCACCCTGAACATGCCCAGTCTCATCTGAAACGCCATCAGTCATTCCAAAATGTGTGTGATGGAAGTTGCATAATGGTACGAGACAGAGAGAAAGCTACACAAAGAATTTTTGAAAATATATTGGATGAAAACTTACAAATTTGGTGAAAAACATTCTACATATCCAAGGAGCTCAACAAACTCCAAAAAGGAGAAACTACAAAAGATCCAAAGCTGGACACATCATTACCAAGATGCTAATAGATAAAGACCAAGAGAAAATCTTGAGATCAGCGAAAGAGAAGGAAGTCATCCTGTAAAGGGGATCTTTAATAAAATTCCTCATTGGAAACCACAGAATCCAGAAGACAGTGAGTGGTATGACATCTTCAGAGCACTGAAAGAAAAATACTGTAAACTAAGAATTAGATATAATAAATATTATAACAATAATAAAATAATATTGATAATAAGCTAAAAAATCAAAAGTAACAAGAGAAATAAAAATGTAATAAAATATACAAGTATAAAAGAAAAAATAAATAAAATGGTATGAAAGAAAATATTTAACATAAAAGAGAGCAGTCAGAAGACATATGATATAGAAAACTGATCATGAAAGAGCAGATATAAACCCTATCTTATCTGGAACTACATTAAATGTAAATGTATTGGACACTCCAATCACAAGGCAGAGATTGGCAAAATGGATTTTTAAAACATACTCCAATTAAATGCGATATGCAAGAGACACACCTGAAATTCAAAGACACAAATAGAGAAATATGGTTGAGAAAGACATTAATTATCCAAACTTGATCTAAAGAGATATTGGCACTGGGCAAGACACACTCAATTTCACTGAACTCTAGTGTCTATAGCTCTGTTCTCAGAATATATATGAAGATGTCAAGAATTCTACAAAGAAAAAAAACAACACAAATAGGCTCAATATAAGTATCGAAAAATATATGCCATATAAACAGAAACCAAAAGAGCTAGAGCATCTATAATAGACATGAAGACAAAAAATTGTTACTAGACATGAATAAGGACATATTTATAATGATTTTTTAAGTTTAATCTATCAGGAACACATAGCAATTATAAGCATTTATGCACTAAGAACAAAGTCCCGAAATACACGAAGCAAAAACTGGCAGATTCGACGAGAAACACAAAATTTAAAAAACAACAGTTGGAAACTTCAATACCCCATATTCAATAATGTATAGGAAAATTCTGCAGAAGAGAAAAGGCAATAGGAGAATTGAACAACACTATTAACCAACTGCCTAGACGTAACAGACATCTATACAACTCTCCACCCAACAATGCAGAGTACACGTTCTTTTAGGTGCACATAGAATATTCTCTGGGACAGATCATATTTTAGGCTATAAAACAAGTTTCAATAATTTAAAAGGATGGAATTCATATAAAGTGTGTTCTCTGATTATAGTGGAAGTAAATTAGAAATCAGTAAAACCCAAAGTCATAAGAAGAGTGTAGATAATCAAGACTACAGTGGGAAAAAAGAAATAGAGAATAGAAAACCAACTAGGCCAAGGGATTAAGAGTCAGATACTTAAGGTCCTGACCTCAGGGTTGTGAGTTCAAGTCCTGCATTGGGCTCTGTTCTGGGCATGAAACCTACTTAAAAAAAAAAAAAAAGACTGAAAGGGGATACTATGAATAATGATATGCCAACAATTTAGTTCACCTACATAAAATGACAAGTTCTTAGAAATATACAAACTATTGAAACTGTGTCAAGGAGTAATAAAAATTTAAATAGATTCATCACGTTAAGAGACTGAAATAATAATCGAAAATTTTTTCCTAAAGAAAAGCCCAGTCCCAGGTGACTACACTGTAAATTCTCCTAAACATTTAAAGAATTAACACCAACCTTTTACAAATTATTCTAAAAAAGAAGAGTAGAAAATAATTCCTGACACATTCTATGAAGTTAGTATCACCCTGGTATCAAAACCAGACAAATACATCAAAAAAAGGAAACTACAGACCAGTATTCATTATGAATGGATATAAAAATTTAAATCTCAGAGGAAAAAAGGCTTCAAATAGAATTCAGCTACATACCAAAAGTATCAGACATCATGACCAATTAGGATTTATCGTAGGAATTCAGAGCTAGTTTAACATTAAAATCAAGCATTGTAACAACCATACTGATAAAATAAAAACAAAAAATACATGACCATCTCAATAGACATAGAAAAAAATTTTAACAAAATATAACACCCTTTCATGATTTAAAAATAATAATTCAACAAACTGGGAATAGAAAGGAATTTCCTCAGCCTGAAAAGGGGCATTTAGTTGTGGGGGGAAAGTCTGCAATTAACATTATACTTGATGGAAAGATACTTATTCCTTTTACTCTATGATCTGGAACAAGACAAGGATGTCTGCTTTTGCCACTTATATTCCACATTGTACTTGAAGTTCTAGCCAGGTAAATTAGATAATAAAAAAAATAAAAAATATTCAGTTTGGTTGGTCAAGGAAGAAGTAAAACTAACTCTTTTTGTAGCTGATATGATCTTGTGGATATAAAATGCTAAGAAATCCACACACAAAAATCAAGTATAACTAATTTCAACAAGTTGATAGGATATGAGATCAATATATTAAAAAGTCAGTTGTTATTTCTAAACATGAGAACGCAATTACATTAACATCAAAAAATAAAATGTTTATGTAATTTATATTCAAGAATAAACTTAACAAGATGAGTGTAAAACTTGTCCACCACAAATTAGAGAACGTTATTGAAAGAAATTAAAGAAGATTTAAATAAATGGAAAAAAATTCATGTTCGTGGATCAGAAGATTTAATATTAAGATGGTAATAGTTCCCAAATTAATCTATAATCCAACACGATCCCTACCAAAATCTCAGCTGACTTTTATACAAGCTTATTCTAATATTCATATGAAAATGGAATGGACACAAAATAGCCACACTCTTCTTTATTATTTTTTTAACATTTATTTATCTTTGAGAGACAGAGAGAGACAGATCAGGAGCAGGGGAGGGGCAGAGAGAGAGAGAGGAAACACAGAATCCAAAACAGGCTCCAGACCCTGAGCTGTCAGCCCAGAGCCCGATGTGAGGCTCAGACCCACGAACCGTGAGACATGACCTGAGCCAAAGTCGGACGCTCAGTTGACTGAGCCACCCAGGGTGGCTCAAACCAATCTTCAAAAAAGAAAACAAACCAATACACGCATACTACAAAAGCCAGAATCTGAACAGTGACTCCACCAAATGCTGGTAAGAATATGGAGCACACTGCATCGGTGGGCAAGCAAAATGGGACAGTCACTTGGGAAAGCAGCGGTTTTGATTTCTTACAAAACTCAACAGACTACCACACAATCTAGCAATCAGTCCCTTGGTGCAAACTTATGCACTCACAAAAACCTGCACACAGACTTTTATAGCAACTTTATTCACAGTTGCCAAAACTTGGAAGCAGCAAGATGCCCATCAGTAGGTGAATGAACAAATAAACTGTGATCCACCCCGCCAATGAATTATCATTCAGTGCTAAAAGTAAGTCAGCTTTCAAGCCATGAAAAGACATGGATAAACCTCAGATGCATATTACTAAGTAAAGAAGCCATCTGAAAATTATACACACTATGATTCCAACCATATGATATCTGGAAAAGGCAAAATTATGGGTACATTTACTTTTCATGGAGTAAAAAGACCAGTGGTCACCAAGGGGAGGGAGGCAGAAATCAGCAGAGCACAGAGACTTTTAGCACAGTGAAAATACTCTGTATGATATTATCTAATGATGGATATCTGTCATTATACATTTTCCCAAACCCCCTAGAATATACAACACCAAGAGTTAACTCTAAGGTAGACTGTGGACTCTGGGTGATTATGATATGTCAGTGTTGGCTATGTATGTGTGGGGACAAGGGATATATTGGAAATCTCTGTACCTTCTTCTCAATCTTGTTGCAAATGCAAAACTGCTCTAAAAAATAAATAAATAAAGGGGGGTAGGGGAGAGGGGAAAATGGGTGATGGGCATTGAGGAGGGCACTTGTTGGGATGAACACTGAGTGTTGTATATAAGCAATGAAACACAGGAATCTACCCCCAAAACCAAGAGCACACTTTACACACTGTATGTTAGCCAACCTGACAATAAATTATATATTTTTTAAAAACATAAATAAAGTCTTTAAAGAAAGAAAGAGAGAGAGAGAAAGAAAGAAAGAAAAAGAAAGAAAGAGAAAGAAAGAAAAACATTTGGAGGACTCATGCTTCCCAACTTCAAAACTAAGTACAAAACTATAGTAACCACTGTGATGCTGGCATAAGGATAGGTGTAAAAATCAGTGCAGTAGCATCAAGAGTCCAGAAATAGATCCTGAATAAATCTGAAAAGGAAATCACAAAAATTATTCCCTTTATAATCGCATCAAAAATAATAAAATACTTAGGAATTAACCAAGTACCTGAAAGACTTACACAATGAAAACTACAAAACACTACTGAAAAAAATTAAAGACTACATAAGTAAACGGAAACACATCCCAAGTTCATGATGGAATGAATCGATGTTGTTAAGATGTCAATCTACCCAAAGCAGTCTACAGATTCAGTGTAATCCCTGTTAAAATCTAAATGCCATTTAAGCAGAAACAGAAAAGCCCATCCTGAAACTTATATGGAATCTCAAGGGATCCCAAATAGCAAAAACAACATTGAAAAAGAACAAAGCTGGAAGACTCACACTTCCTGATTTCAAAACTTCCTACAGAGCTACAATAATCAAAATACAGCCTTTTCAACAAATAGCACTGGGAAAACTGGGTACCCCCTGAAAAGGAATGAATTTGGACTTACCTAACACCATGTACGAAAATTAACACAAAATGGATCAAAGACTTACATGTAAGACCTAAAAAATAATAAAACTTTTAGAAGAAAACAGGAGTCCAAACCTTCATGACATTTGATTTGGCAGTGATTTTTTTTTTGGATATGACACCAAAAACATAGGCAATGAAAGAAAAAATAGACAAATAGGACTTCATGAAAATTAAAAATTTGTGCCTCAAAAGAGTAAAAAAACAACACAATGAATGAATAAGATAAACATTTGCAAACCATATATATAATAAGGAGTTAATATAAAGAATATATAGAGAACACCTCAAACTCAACAACAAAAAGAAACACTTTAAAAATGAGCCAAGGACTTGAATAGACATTTCTTCAGATAAAGTCTACAAATGGCCAATAAGCACATGGAAAAATGCTCAACGTCACCAACCATTTGGGAAATGCAAATCAAAACCACAATGAGGTATCATCTTATACCCATAAAGATGGCTACTAGCAAAAAAATTGAAAAAAAAAAAGAATAGGGGCCCCTGGGTGGCTCAGTCAGTTAAGCGTCCGACTTCAGCTCAGGTCATGATCTCACGGTTGGTGAGTTCAAGCCCCGCATCAGGTTCTGTGCTGATAGCACAGAACCTGGAGTCTGTTTCAGATTCTGTGTCTCCCTCCCTCTCTCTCTGCCCCTCCCCCACTCATGCTCTGTCTCTCTCTGTCTCAAAAATAAACTATAAAAAAACCCCACAGAAAATAACAAGTGTTGGCTAGAATGTAAAAAAAAAAATTAGAACACTTGTGCACTTTTGGTGGGAACATAAAATGGTACAGTTGCTATGGAAAACAATATGATTGTTCCTTGAAAATTTAAAAATAGGATTAACAGCAATTCTATTTCTGGATATATAACCCAAAGAATTGAAAGCAGGGTCTCAAAGAAGTATTTGTTTACCCATGTTTAGAGAAGCTGATTCACAATGACTACAACGTGGCAACCCAATTTCCATTAACGGATGAATGGATAAGCAAAACGTGGTATATAGCTATAATAGAATATTATTTAGCCTTCAAAAGGAAGAAAGTTCTGACATATGCTACATCATGGATAAACTTTGAGGACATTATGCTGAGTGAAATTAAACAGTCACAGAAAGGCAAATGCTGTGTGATTCCACTCCGTAGGAGGTAGAGTGGTCAAAATTGTAGAGACAGAGAGGCGAATGAGGGTTGCCAGGGGCTGGGAGTGAAGAGTTACTGTTTAATGGATATAGAGATTCAGTTTTTCAAGATGGAAAGAACTGTGAAGATGGATGGTGGTGATGGTTGCAACAGCACCGTATAGGTATTTAATACCATTGAACTGTGGGTTTTAAAAATGGTTATGATGATAACTATTATGTGTATTTTAACACACAATTTATTTTAAGTTGGAAAAAAGTCAATATAATACACTCCACTAATAGAATAGAGGATAGAAACGATCACTAAATCGTGATAGTGTAATGCCCAAGATTTCAATATCACCCCAAAACCAGAAACAGCCAGGGAGACCGAGGCACACATGCAAAGGCAAAGGGCTTTATTACAGGTTCGAACTCGGACTCACAGACTTTTCCAACGCAGTGGATCCGTACTGTGAGCCTCAAGCAAGGGCTGAGCAGGGATTTTTATGGGTTTTTGGGAAGGGGAGTTACAAGAAATTGTGACATAGGTATAGTGATCCAGTCACTATTATACAATATCATTGACAACAGGTCTAACCATTCACATTGTCTAGAGTATTCGTTACTTTTGGCGGGATCCAATTACAACATTTAGGGTATCTTTGAGATTAGACAATTACAGAGCGAGTTCAGGGTCCTATTCGGTGACTATCGGGTTAACTTTAACAAGGTTCTATCTAAAGTTTCTATCTATAGACCTCACCTTTAGGAATGTGGGGAGAGGTAGCTGGCCTTCCCTAATTGGATACCGCAAAGTGGTCTCTTCTGCCTCAGGTAATGTGTAACCGCCTGACAGTTTCGGAGAGACTGACCCTTAGACCTTCTAGTTTCGAGGGGGGCCTCTGTCATGGAGTCTGTGAGGTTCAGACTTATATTCTTACAATAGAAGGAAACAGGTTGTAATGGCTGATAATCTCATTTCCTTACCTATACAGTTTGCCTAAATTCTTTCAAGACAGATCATTAAATTGGCCCAACCAAAACCTACCTATTGATAAGTCAGCCTAAAACTCTGCCTGGAGCCAGCGTGGCACATTTGAGGGACACCTGAAGGATAGTATTTAGAGGAAAGTGATGGAAAATGAAGCTGGAGAGGTAAATTGAGGCCAGATCCTAATAGAGCACAGCCACCTTAGTAAAGAACTTGGAATTCAGCCTGTAAATACCAGGATGCTATTGAAGCGTTTCTAGCAGCAGGGTTTCTTGATCAAACTTCATGGTTATGTACAGTAGTCCCTCCTTATCCATGGTTTCAGTTGCCAAGGTTTCAATTACCCTCAGTCAAGCACTGTCGGAAGTGGGTCGTCCCCCTGACAGATGCTCGGTAGGTCAGTGGTAGCCTAAGGCTACCTCACCAGCCCCCATGACTCACGTCATTGCATCTCAAAGACTATTCCCATTAGAATGCCTTCCCAACAATCCCTCCCAAATCCTACAAACTAAGCCGAACAGCTCTCCACTTCATCGGTTGTTCAGATATTTCTCTTTCTGACCTAAAATAGGAAGTACAGGACCCAAGAGGACTCTCGGCACCCACCATAGTCCAGCTGAAGGTAAAAGTCATTTTCTGAAGAGTAATAGTTTAATGTGGTGGTTGTAACTCAATGAAACCTCGGTTTCTGACGGGCCAGAGGTCTGTTGCCCCTGCCTCTCTCCTCTCAGGACAGAGTGGGTGTTAGCTTCTCAGTGTGGTTTCAACTGGTCACACTTTAGGTTTGCATATTTGTCTGGTTTTCGTTGCTGGGTTCTTTTGTTGTTTTGTTTTTGTTTTGTCTTGTTTTGATTCAGTGGCTTGGGACTACACTCTTATTTTCTGGCATCACAGTGATCAATCTGCTGTCATCCACTCGCCCCAGGTCCTTCACTGTCGGAATTCAGTGACTGTACATAATTCGCAAAGAACCAATGTGACTCCAGTCAAGAATGAAAGATTGTGAATTGGTAAAGAATTCTGCAATCATTCTCAAGAAGCCTCATGGAAAAGGCGTGCTAATGAAGTCCTTCCCAGGGCGCCTTCTCCCTACTTCTTCAATAAAGATTGCAAGCTGATCACAAGTTGACTCTACCCTTTGTAAAAACAATCTGAGATGAAACAAACTGAGGGCTGAAGGGGGAGGAGGAGCAGGGAAGGAGGTGATGGTCATGGAGGAGGGCACATGTGGGGAAGAGCACTGGGTGTTACATGGAAACCAACTTGACAATAAACTATAAAAAAAAAACCCCAAGGGGCGTCTGGGTGGCTCAGTCAGTTGGGCCTCCGACTTCGGCTCAGCTCATGGTCTCATGGTTCATGGGTTCAAGACCCCCATCGGGCTCTGTGCTGACAGCTCAGAGCCTGGAATCTGATTCAGATTCTGTGTCTCCCTCTCTCTCTGCCTCTTCCCTGCTCACACTCTGTCTTTCTCACTGTAAAAAAAAAATAAACATAAAACAAAAAGTTAAAAAAATAAAAACAATCTAAGTGCCAGACAAATACAGCCGGTCCAGGGGATGCAGGAAAGTAAAGGTGAATGCCCACGTTATCTTGCGTGGGAGGAGCTCGGCCTGAGTGACGGGACTCCTTCATCGGAGAAAAGGAAGTACTCTGACTTTGAAGGCCGGCATAATGTCAAGGGAGTGATGGCAAGACTTGATTTTACTGTACTTTCATTTCCTCACCTGTAAAACAGGAGTAATAGTTCCTACCCCACAGAGGAGATGCAAATATTAAATTATAAAACATCATTAAAGGACTTAGAAGCGCTCCTAGTTTATTCTCATCCCTCAATAAATTATCATTGTTTATCATTTATGAGCTTTTCTCATTATATCTCTAGGACGAGGATATATAGGTGGAATTTTTATTTTCCAAGAATTCGTGACCAGGGTCCACTTCTGAAAGCAGATGTGTGCTCAACATTCTATGTCCGTAAAAATCACTGAAAATCTTGCTGGAGGCGTGCTATTGTTGGTCAGCGCGTGTCCCCCCAAAAAGATATGTTGGGATCTCAGTCCCCAGTACCTCAGAACGTGACCTTTTGGAAATGGGGTCTTTATAGAGGTAATCACGATAAAAGTGAGACCATTCGTGTGCTCCGCATGTTAATGACCAGTGTCCTCACGAAAAGGGGAAAGTGGACACAGAGGTGCACACACGCGCATGCGCACACACACACAAGACTATGTGGAAACTCAAAACATCATGTGAAGACAGAGGAGAGGAGGGATACCTCTGTCTACAAGCCAAGAAACACGAGATTACTGGGAAATCACCAGACACAAGAAAGAGGCAAGCAAGGACCTTAAAGGTTTCAGAGGGAGGATGGCCCTGTCAACACCCCCTTTGGATTTTGGACTTCTGGCCCCCAGAACAGTGAGACAATAAATTTCTATTGTTCTAGCCACCCCGTTTGTGATATTTTGTTACAGTCGCCTGGAAATCTGCCTCAGGTGCCTTTTCACTATAATGAGCACTATATCCCCCCTCCCTAGAGGGGTTTAGGTTTATAGAAGGGGGTGATCCTCAAGTTTCCACGTCCCACAGCACAAGGGATATGTATTTGATACGATACGCGGCAAAGCACTTTTGCAAAATGCTGCTGTGACGTCAGCCGGAAGATGAGGCCAGGTTACAAAAGAGGCCACCCCCACCTAAAAGAACTGCTCAGAACTGTCTGCTTGACAGTAGAAGCCACCACATACCCATCTAGAATGAAGACAGACTTCACGGTTCAGCAGTCATGGTTCAGGCATCTTCTGGGTGTCCTCACTACACATAGAGGAATCAGGTGGAGCTGGGAGCAGTCCCCAGCCCTCCCACGAAGCATCCTACAAGCCATTGGAGCCAAAAGACTGGCCCACCCTTCTTTGTTAGGGCAGCGGGCAAAACTTGGACTCAGATGTGAAACTGAAGGCTTAGAATCGTCAACTCTGAGCTTTGAGAACTTAAATGAAACACTCAGTGGAAGGACCACCCACTGACCAGCACTCACTAGGAGAAAACAGCGTCAGTTCCATGGCGGGAACCCGAGTGCCCCCTCCTGGTCCCGCAGCCCTGCCTGCCCCCAGGGCATACACACTACCCCGCAGGGTCACGATTCTCACCCCTTTTGTGTGTTCTCTCCCATGAACAGGTAGCCCTACAAAACGTGGATTCCACTGGCACACAAAACTGATACTTTGTGATAACTAACACAACCCCTGCTAGCACACGAATCCCGCCTGAGGGGAATCGGCAGTCCCACGGGCCGGGCCGGCTCGTGAACATTTCATGTGATCAGAGTTCAAGGGTCGTGTTTGCCACAGATCTCAAGTTCCTAAGAGTGGGGGGCGGAGCCTCCAGACGGTTTAGCTCACCTGCTGCTCAAATTCGGCCTACTTAACTTTTTTAACTCCATTTGCAGGCTTTACTTCCCCCATCGATCTCAGACGATGCGCATGGTCAAAGGCATTCATAAGTCTGTAGTCTTACAAACGTCCTTCAGCAGCTTCCCATATAATGTGTGCCCCGATTACTATTAACGGAAAGGATAGTTCAAAGCTAGGACAGTCGTTGGGAAGTACTTCGCTGTCTGTCGTGATGTCAGTTGTTGCACACGTGCTTCCGCACACGCTGAGAAAGGAGACTGCATCCAATCCTGGGCAAGGGAAGTGCCACTCCGTCGTGGGATTTCTGGGGAAATTATGATCATGTTCTCGTTTGTCACGGTGAGTGAAGGAGATGACGCGCCAATGAAAGCAGTTAGAGAAAGAGAACCAGGACCGCTAGACTTTCTATAACGCTCCGGGCAGTCCCAGATGGTGATGAGCTGTCTCTCATGACTTTGGATGTGCCACCAGCCATTCACGAAGAAGATCAACGTATTTGTAATTGTCTAAGACCAGAACTTAATAATCAGAACTTTCAGGGTTTATCCTATATCATAGTTTTCAGGAATGCAGCCGCTGTGTACTTTGTTTTTAACGTGGGACTTCTCGGTGAGTGACTCACCATATAAAATAACAGAAGGAAAGGCCATGCCACCTTGGGATATAAGTCCCCAGTACAATACACTGTATCAGTCTACATTTGTAACTATCTCATGCAAACATGTAACGGAAGAGATCTAAGACAACTTTAACATAAAACGAGTTACCAAATTGGAGGAAAACCACGAAATACAGGGAGCTCATTTAATTTCTATTATCTTTTTAATGTTTCCTTTTTTAATTTTTTTAACATTTATTTATTTTTGAGAGACAGAGAGAGACAGATCATGAGCAGGGGAGGGGCAGAGAGAGAGGGACACACAGAATCAGAAGCAGGCACCAGACTCTGAGCTGTCAGCACAGAGCCCAACTCGGGACTCGAACCCAAGAACTGTGAGATCATGACCTGAGCCAAAGTCGGACGCTCAACCGACTGAGCCACCCAGGCATCCCTAATGTTTCTTTTTGCGATAGAGAGAGTGTGGGGGGGAGGACACAGAGGGAGGCTGGAGGACAGAGAATCTGAAGCAGGCTCTATGCTGAGAGCAGAAAGCCCAACGCGGGGCGCAAACTCATAAACTGTGAGATCATGACAAAGTCTGACATTTAACCAACTGAGCCACCGAGGCAATTTTTCTAAACATACTTCATATTACTGTCATCTGGGGTGGTTAATTTTATGTGTTGACTTGACTGGGCTGCAGGATGCCAAATGATGTTTATCTGGTTAAGCATCATGGCTGGGTCTGTCCGTAAGGGTGTTTCCAGAAGAGAACGGCATTTCAGTTGGAGTACCCAGTAAAGCAGACAGCCCTCTCCAGTGTGCGTGGGCATCGTGCAATCCACTGAGGGCTTGAATAAAATAAGAGGGCAGAGGAAGGTTGAATTTGCTCTCTGCCTGACTGATTAAGCTTGGACATTGTACTTCCGCCATTCCCGGGCCTTCAGACTGGCGTCTACACCAGCAGCCTCTGACTCTGAGGCTTTCAAACTACACTGCCAGCTTCTCTGGGGCTCCAGCTTGCAGACAGCAGATGACGGGATTTCTCGACCTCCACAGTCATGTGAGCCAATACCTTATAATATACAAATGTTTGAAATGTAAAGAAATATATACATATGTTCTACTTTTCTGGAGAACCTAATACACCATCTATCTGTATATTTTAATATTTAGAACACATGGTAAAAACTCTGTCTTCTGAACGTCCCATATTGAAGTTACACATCTCGGTGCCTGTAGTTTTTCAGTCCTGCTCTGAGGCTATCTCCAAGGTCCCTCCACCACCATTTCTGCAAAGCCTCTTTGGCAACCACTTCCTCTTCCAACCTGTCCTTGATATGTCATTGCCTTTTCAAAATGATGGCATCCAAGATCACGTTAAGATCATCATATGAATGTTTGCCTTGGGGTGCCCGGGTGGTTAAATGTCCGACTTCAGCTCAGGTCTTGATATTGCAGTTTATGAGTTCAAGCCCCGTGTGGGACTCTATGCTGACAGCTCGGAACCTGGAGCCTGGAGCCTGCTTCGGATCTATGTCTCCCTTTCTCTTTGTGCCCCTCCCTTGTTCGTTCTCTATCTCTCAAAAATGGATAAACAGTTAAAAAAAATTTTTTTAAACAATATTTGTCTCAATGTACAGCAGATCTCTCAGAGTGCATACATTTTCTGGGAGTTTCACCTCCCCACGCCATGTCATAACACAGGGAATCAATACTGCATTTCCCTGCTTATTTATGAAACTATTCCTCATTTTCTCTGCTTCAGCACTCTGGAATTGGCCTTGGCCTGGTCTGCCCACATAGGTTAACATTTACCCTTCTTTCTGCTATCTTAGACTAAGAAGTCTGTTCTTTCTTTTTCTTATTTATTATTCTATTTATTCTTATTTAATTATTCTATTCTTTATCACCTACAGTAATAATTTCACTCATATCTCTGCTCCTTTTGTGTTTTTGTTTTGGGGGGCTTTTTGCATACCTTATACAGATGGCTTCTGATTTTCTTACTTCTCTCAAATCCAAACTTATGATTTTAAAAATGTTCAAGCATCTATTATGTCTTCTAACATATTCAGCCTTGAAATTTTATACAATGAAATAGATATTTGATTATAATTTTTTGTACTTGATATTACAGTGAAGGTCTCACACTGGGCTGGAAGGTAGGACGAAGGCTCGTTTTGCCACTAACTGGCTGTGTTCTGGTAAGCAAGTCACTGCCTTTCTCCACGTGTCAGTGACATCACGTGTAAAATAAAAGAGCAGACCGAATACTCTCTAGGTTTTCTCCCAAACGTATCACTCAAAATTTCATATAAGATAACATGATGGATAAAGAACCTTACTTTCTAATTTCTTGCTATTCTATTGAGCTTTTTAGGGATTATTTTAATAGGTTTTATGGACACTACTTACTCTTCTGTGGCCTTATCTATTTTTTAATTTTTTGAGTGTGTATATTTACTTTTGAGAGAGAGAAGGGAGTGGGGAAGGGGCAGAAAAAGGGAGACACAGAATCCAAAGCAGGCTCCAGGCTCTGAGCTGTCAGCCTATGCCCAACGTGGAGCTCAAACTCACAAACCATGAGGTCATGACCTGAGCTGAAGCCGGACGCTCATCCAAGTGAGTCACCCAGGTGTCCCATCTATAGCCTTATGTAAGCCTGTTTGCTAACTAATGTTCTTTCTTTATTTTTTTAAACTTTTAATGTTTATTTTGAGAGAGAGACAGAGAACATGAGTGGAGGAGGGACAGTGAGACACAGAATCGGAAGCAGGATCCAGGCTCCGGGCCATCAGCAAAGATCCCAATGCAGGGCTCAAACCCACAAACCGTGAGATCATGACCTGAGCCAAAGTCAGACGCTTAACTGACTGAGCCACCCAGGTACCCCTAACTAGTGTTCTTAGTGCTGGTGAGCAGTCCTTGACCTTCAAAGAAGTGTTGTTCGTCATATTGGTTACGCAGTAACTTCCCTCTCCTTAATACAAACACTCTGTTTCCCGGCTGTGGGTGAATTATTCCAGAAATGTTTGCTTATGAAGAATTCAATATAGATTGAGGTATTAGAAGCCTCGGGAACATCTGGACTCCCCAGAGACCACTGAGCATCTAACAGTCGACATTTCTTGTACATATATACAAAGAGAATTGATTTGCACGAAAGGAAACACTCTTAAATTAACGTCTTCGGGAATTAACGGGCCAAGAGAAAACCCATCCTTGTGTTCTAGAACATGAAAAATTGATTTAGCTTTATATCCCAATATATGAAATTGAATTTCATGCAATAAACCACTTTCAATAACTAAAAAAAAAAGAATACGCTACAGTCACCTGTATAAGAATAATTATATATAATTTAATTAAGTATAATTAAATATAATTATTTTTATGAGTACAAATAATTCTCTTAATTCTCTTGGGGTGCCTGGATGCCTCAGTCGATTGAATGTTCAACTCTTGATTTCTGTTCAGAACTCATGGGTTCATAAAGTTCAAGCTCTGCACTGTCAGTGCAGACTTCTGGGGATTCTCTCTCTCTCTCTCTCTCTCTCTCTCTCTCTCTCTCTCTCTCTCTCTCTCCCCCTCCCCTCCCCTCTGCTTGCACTGTCTCTCTAAAAATAAATAAAATAAACTTTAAAAAAAAAGATTGCATTCTGTTTCAATGATTCAATTTACTGAATTCATTAATCACTTTCAGTAGTTTTTTGGGGAAGTCTTTAGGGTTTTCTATGTATAGTTTTTTGCAAATAGTGAAAGTTTGACTTCTTCTTTACCAATTTAGATGCCTTTTGGTGTTGTTGTCTGATTGCTGTGGCTAAGGCTTGCAGCGCTATGTTGAATAAAAGTGGGGAGAGTGGACACACTTGTGTTGTTCCTGACCTTAAGGGAAAAGCTCTGCTTTTCACCATTGAATATGATGTAAGCTGAGGGTTTTTCATATATGGCTCTTATTATGCTGAGAAATATTCCCTCTGAATTTACTTCGTTGAGGATTTTTATCATGAATGGATATTGTACTTTGTCAGATGCTTTTACTGCTCCATTGAAATCATCATATGGTTCTTATCCTTTATCTTACTGATATGATGTATCATGTTGATTGATTTGCAAATATTGAACTACGCTTGCATCCTAGGAATAAATCCATTTGACTGTATGAGTGATTTTTTAAATGGGTTATTGTATTCAGTTTGCTAATATTTTGTTGAGGATTTTTGAATCTATGTTCATCAGAGATATTGGCCTGCAGTTCTCTTCTTTTGTTTTGGTGGTGGTGGTGGATTTTTGTTTTTATGCTGCTGTTGTTGTTGTTGCTTGTAGTATCTTTATGAGGTTCTGGTGTCAGAGAAATGCTGGCCTAAAGAGACAATCTTTTAAGAGACAATCTCTTAAGGGTACTCAGTTCTCTCTAGGTCAGTAGGGGAAGGTAATTCATTCGCTACCTCTCCTTACCTTTGCCTTCAGGTGAGCATCATTTGGGGCATGGGGAGGATTAAACTAGACATACAGCCTCCGTAATCAATGTTAGTCTTTTAGAGTCTCACATTCTCTTATTCTTGGCAGTTGTTTCAAAAATCAAGGCACTGGGTGTCTTATTTTGGTTTTCCCAAAAGCAGACTCTGACATAAGGATTTTGGATGCTAGCAGTTTATTCAGGAGGTGATCTCAGGACTTACTGCAAGATAATGGAAAAATGATTTAGGAAGAGAGAGAAGTCAGGGAAGCATGCATTCATAAGTGAAGTACTGGTACAGGGAACTAGGGGTCCATCTTTCTGAGGACTCTCTACGAGACAAATGAAGCACATTTCAGGATTTTTTCTCTGGAGGTCAAAGAAGCCAGTGTAATTATCCATTAATACCCACCTTTCCTTTGTTAAGAAAAATTCTGGGTTATTAATTTCCCAGTGCCTTTGGCCTTTCCTCTCAAGCATCCTCAGGAGGAGAGGCAGGAATTATCTGTTGGTATGGAAACAATCTGAAGATGACTTCCAGAATGGGCCAAATCCAGAATGGGATATGGATGGGGCATCAATAGCATTTGGTACAGTAGATTTGAACCACAATCCTCTCTCCTGTCTGTCTCCAGTTCCTTCTAGGAAGTTGATGCTATTTCTACAAACTCAATTAAAAGGTGGGCAATTCTGTCTTCTCCAGGATCTGGTTAAGGCGGGTCCCAAAAAACTTGGGCTGAGTCCCTTACACGTTCCTATTCAGATCCCTCTTAGTACTTCCTTCAGAATGGGCTCATGTCATTCATCTTTTCAAAAAGTTGGCAAGCTAGTTTATGGAAGTATAAAAAGTAATACTAAAGTTCACAAGGGAAAAAAACCCAGAAGAATAGCCAGAAAAATAATGAAAAAGAAAATATTATGAGGGGAAACTAGCCCTTTCAGACATTAAAACATACTATGAAGCTTATAATTAGAACAATGCTTGAATTAACACATGTACAGATAAATAGACCAATGGAATAGTAGAGAAAGACCAAAATTAGGTCCACATACACATAGAAATTTAACATGTGACAAGGATGACATTTCGCATCACCAGAGCAAAGACAGAATGTCTAATAAATGGTAGTTGGACAATAAGGTAGCCTTTTGGAAAAATATAAAGTTACATCCATATCTCACACTACACACAAGTGTAACTTTAAATGTATTGGGAATGAAAATGTGAAAAGCTAAATCAAATGCTGCATCATTCATAAAAACAAAATTAATAGTTGGGGAAAGGAAGCACTATGGTAGGAAACATGTACATTGACACCAAACACTAAACTGTCTGAGCGGAAAATAAAGCTTATTTGGATTATCTATGAGTTGTTATTTTTGTTTAAATTAAACCATACAAGCTCTAGAAGAAAATACAAGTGAATTCCTATTTAATCTTAGTCTTGGGAAAGCTTTTTTTTTTTAAGTTTATTTATCCATCTTGAGAGAGAATGTGTGTGTGAGTGCAAGTGGGGGAGGAGCAGAGAAAGAGAGAAAGAGAGAGAGAGAGAGAGAGAGAATCCCCAGCAGGCTCCTCACTGTCAACACAGAGCCCAATGCAAGGCTCAAACCCACAGAAAGTGAGATCATGACAAAAGCCAAAGCCAAGAATCAGATGCCTAACCAACTGAGCCACCCAGGAGCCCCAAGGAAGGCTTTCTAACAAAGACTTAAACTCCATAGGTAATTTTCTGGTTCTGTTTGGGATGCTGTAATAAAAAAATACCATAGACTGGGTCGCTTAAATAGTAAACGTTCATTTCTCATGGTTCTGGAGCCTGGAAGGTCCTAGATTAAGGCATCTGCAGATTTAGTGTGTGGGAGAACCCACTTTCTGGTTCACAGTCATCTCACTAAGTCTTCACATGGCAGAAAGCACTAGTGAGCTCTCGGAGATTATAAAGGTACTAATCCCATACGTGACAAGGATAGGAAGTACTTATCCCATTCATGAGGGCTCCACCCCCAGCACTTCCCGAAGGCCCCATCTCCAAATACCATTGCATAGGGAATTATATTTCAACATATGAATTGGGGGGCAGAGTGGGGGTATAAACATTCAGTGTATAGCAGTAACAAAAGATTGATAAATTTTACTACATAAATTTTTTAAATTATTTTAATGTTTATTTATTTTTGAGACAGGGAGAGAGAGGGCGAGCTGGGGAGGGGCAGAAAGAAGGAGACAGAGGATCTGAAACAGGCTCTACACTATCAGCCCAGAGCCTGATGTGGGGCCCAAGCTCAAGAACCATAAGATCATGACCTGAGTCAATGTCTGATGCTTAACCAACCATGCCACCCAGGTGCCCCACTACAGAAATTTTTTAAGTGCACATAATTAAAAGCCACCATAAAAATCAAAAGATAGTGGTCAAACTGAAGTAAAGATATCCCAGATGAAGTGTTAATATCCCAAAATATACAAAGGACTCTTTTTTTTACTTTTTTAATAGTTTATTGTCAAATTGGTTTCCATATAACACCAATGTTTCTCCCCACAGGTGTCCCCCACCATGACCATCACCCCCTCCCTCCCTCAGGACTCTTTTTTTTTAATGTTTTATTTATTTTTTGGGAGAGCACAAGCAGGGGAGGGCAGTGAGGGGGGGACAAAGGATCCGAAGTGGGTTCTGCAATGACAGCAGCAAGCCTAATATGGAACTCAAACTCCCAAATCATTAGGTCAACAACCCAAGCCGAAGTCAGACGCTCAAACAACTGAGCCACCCAGGGGCCCCTTAAAATAAAAGACTTTTAAAAAACGGAAGGACAAGGGTCCAGAAATCTGATAGAAAAATGGGTAAAGACATGAAGTTTAGCTTCATCTACCTTTTCACCCACATGACTTTCAATGTCCTTTCTCGCACTTTCTCGCACTTTCTCAGCTACCCCCAGAATATATTCTCCACCTCTCTCTTCTGTGCCTTTGCCCCCCATGCTCTCTGCCTGCGATCACGTCCTTTCTGTTGACCATTTTACAAAGTTCTAGCCATCTCATCGACCTCATGTGTTCATTCAGTAAGCATTTGCTGAACCCCTATTATATGCCAGTAGGAAGACTAAGGTGAATGTGATGAACTATTCCATCAAGATACTCATTGCCAAGTTCAGCAGTTCTTGTACATTTCCCTTGTGCCATCCACACAGTGTGCACCGTGGATTCATCCCAGGTGTTTCCTGACTTCCTATAGGCTCTGGCTTAGATAAAAGTAGGCTTAACTTCATCGCAATCCTCATTCCACATCTGTGACTCCCCTTCTCTCATGCCATTTCTCGATTTCAAAAATTCCACCTTCTGTTTGAAGTCTTCCCTGTTTTCAAGTCCAGTAAATGAGTGTCTCCTCTGTTCTCCTTTGGGGACTCTTTAGTTTCTCTAACTGTAATAACTGTAGCACTTAGGTCCTTCTGTCTTGTGTTACAGCCATGTACATGATCCCTGAGTGTCCAGCTCACTCTGTTTCCCAGAGCACCGAGTTTTCCTCCACACAGATACCATTCAAACACTTGGCCAATTGAATTGCATTTAATTGGCTCCTTGACCAAAACAGGAAGCAAATACGGGGTGGGGGAGAAACTGAGCTCTAAGCAGATGGTAATCCGGCCTGTACATAGGAGAAAACTGCAAAGGACTGTAGATCTTTCTAAACATATCATCCAACCGAGCCTCGGGTGTTCACTCTCTCAGGAAATCGGATTGCCTACAGCGAAGAATTGGGAACGGGAGCAAGAGACACTTAGCCGCTGGCAGAGCAAAGTGAGTACGCGTCATCCAGTGGTTTTTATGGCTAATGGGGGGATGGCGAGAAGATTTTTCTGCCAAATGAGACATGATGAATCCGGGTGTGAGGTGGAGCATGCAGCAGGGTTTACTGTAAAACCTTTTTGGAGGTCTGCTCCAAAAAATAAAAGAAATTTTAAAAGCCAGACCAGAAGGTATAAGTAGCCTAGGAAATAGAAAATTGAGCAGCATGGCACATCCAATAAAAATACACTGCACTAGCATTTAACCAACATTTAGGGGACTGTGGCCTTGGGGAATTCATGTCCTCTCTCTCAGCCTCTGTATCCTTTTCCAGTTATTGAGAGAATCGGACTCAGTGTTCTCCAAGAGACTTTCCACCTCTAAAGTTTTGTAATCAGATGGTATTACTCTATGCAAAACTCTCTAAGAGATTCAAAAATGAGAAAGACACAGCTCTCGCCTTCTGGCAGTGTTTAGCTTCTTTGAGTCTTAGTTTTCTCACCTATAAAGCTGGTCTGGGAGGATTAAAGGAAATGTGTTTGGAAGGCAGTGACTGCCTGGCCATTTATATAAGTGCCCCATAAATGGTACGTGATATTATCTTTAAAATAGGATTAATACATTCATAAGTGATTAAGATACTCAAATGAGCTACTGGAGGTAAAAGACCTTTTTCAACATAAACATTAGTGTTTATGTGAAAGATGAATCCAGGGGTGCCTGGGTGGTTCAGGGGGGGTAAGCATTTGACTACAACTCAGGTCATGATCTCATGGTTCGGAGATTCAAGACCCACACCCCGCATCAGGCTCCGTGCTGACAGCTCAGAGCCTGGAGCCTGCTTTGGATTCTGAGTCTCCCTCTCTCTCTGCCCCTCCCCCACTCTCACTTTGTCTCTCTCTCTCTCTCAAAAATAAACATTTTTTTTAATTTTTAAAAAGATGAATCTGTCACATGTATTCTTTTTTTAAGTTTATTATTTTGAGACAGAGTGTGTATGCACAGATGGGGGAGGGGCAGAAAGAGAATCCAAATGTGGTGCTAGATGCGGAGCTCGAACTCACTGAACCATGAAATCATGACCTGAGCCAAAGTCAGACGCATAACCCACTGAGCCACCCAGGCGCCCCATAACATTTATTCCTTAAGCAACAGGAACCTGATGGCTTCAGCAAGACCCATGGCCAATTCCATGTTTGTGGGGGCACCCCACAGCGGGTACCCTGAGGTCCAAGGAGGCATGTGTCAGGTGCCCCCGTATCCCAGCAACCAGCCCCAAGTCCACTTCATTCCTGTGATCCCACCGGGTCTGAAGTCACCTGTGATTGAGCATCCTGCCCAGAGAACCTTGAAAGACGGCAAAGCCTTAGGGGTAAGTGAGCTTTCGCTCTGCAGGCCAGGGGTCACTGGCTGGAGTCAGACAACGGGGGAGGCTTGGAAATCCAGAAACTTCAAACCCGGGAGGCAGTGGGGTAGGAGCTGACCCAGCCTTGCCAGACCCAGGTCTGCTAGGCCCCTCAGCTTTGCAACAGCACCAGGGCCTCAGCATGGAGCCTTGTAACTTCTGCCTTAGGCATTTCTTTTAAGAAAGAGGAAGCAACGCAACAAAAAAGAGGTAAACGGGAAAGTTGATTCTGTTGCCAGGGTCCATGTTGATCCATGTGGACTCTGGAGGAAAGTGGGTGTATCAAGCCACTAGGTGGAGCCTAAACCCAGCCTTCTTGAATGGAATCTTTGGTCATTAGGCAGGGAAAAGTCCGGTTAGACAGCCAACAAAATAACCCTTCACAACGGTTTTCCCCCGGCAAGACCATCCCGGGCAGGCCCAGGAGAGGCATTTCATTGCCCAGTTGAAAGCTGACAAGCATGGATTCCGACCCCAGGCAGCCTGAGCTCAGAGCCTAAGGGGAGGGTCAGTCGATGCAGCCTGTATGGAGGGCAATTTGTATCTGCCAAATTTACAAAATACCCAATAATTCCATTCCTGGGACTGTCCTGCAGATTCGCCCATGCACACAAGAAATGCAGTGTGGACGGGTTTATTAACTGCAGCATGGTTTGTGTGGACAACAGAATGGGAACAGCCAAAATACCCATCCATATAATATCGGTTAAATCAATGTATTAGTCAAAAGAATGGGATGTGCTGCCTATAAAAAGAACAAGGAAGTGCTTTGCCTAATGAGACGGACCTCGCCCAGGATATATCCTTGACAGAAAGAAAAAATAGTCTGTGCATAATCTGTTACCATTTGTACAGATTTAAGGAAATAATATATTCGTATTTGCTGCCATATTTGTAGTATATACACAGAGACATATACATACCTAATATATGCCACTTGCACAGGAATACATCGATACTAGTTTCCTAAGGCTCCCGTAACAGAGTACCACACGCTGGGTGACTTTGAACACCACATATTGTCCCACGGTTGTGCAGGCCTAAAGTTCACGTCTAAGTTGTCCCCAAGGCCGTGCTCCCCGCGAAGGCGCCAGGGGAAGCTCTTTCCCAGCCTCTCTCCCAGCTTCTGGTCATTCCTTGGCTTGTGTCAGCGCAGTGCCGATCTTGGGACACATGGAATTCTCCTGTGTGTTTGTGTCTCTCTTCACATCCTTCTTTTGAAAAGGACCCCAGTCAGGTAGGATGAGGCACCCACCCTACTCCGGTATTACCTAATTACATCCCCAACCACCCTATTTCCAAATAAGGTCACATTCTCAGATACTTGGGGGGGGGGGAGAATTCCAACATATTAATTTGGAGGGGGAGAGGCAGACATGATTCAATCCCTAAAAAATATCCTAAAGAAATAAGAGATGAACACAAAGATTTATCTACAAGGATGTTCACAACAGCGGTATTTATAATAGGAAAATGACAGGAGCTATCTTACCCGTTCAAGATCTCTGTTCCAACTACTCCACAAAACATCCCATGATGAATCAGGCGGCCTTTTAAAAACTATGTTTGAAGAACACTTACCGCCGTGGGGATGTGTTCCTGATAAAACGTGAAGTGTACAGAGCCATTTTGTGTTATCAGAATGTATATTTGAAAAGAATAACAGGAGGCTAGATACCGAAACGTAAGTAGGGTGTTTCCTCTGGGTGGAGGCGAAGGTTTCATTTCATTTACTTGTTAGACTAGGACAACAAAAGAATTATTAAAATAAAAAGGAGGCACAAAGGGAAGGCAGGATCCAGCCTCGGCATCGAGGGCTTCAGCGTGTGGCTCTCCTGACAGGCCATCCAGATCCTGATTGGCCTGATCCACGTGGGCCTCGGCTCCATCATGGCCACCGTCCTCTCGGGGAACTATACAGCTATCTCGTTCTATGGAGGCTTTCCCTTCTGGGGAGGCATCTGGGTAAGTAACATGAGTAACGTGGGCAAGCAAGTGAGTTCCCGGAAAGTGCCCGCACACTCGGGGTCACCTGGTCAAGCTGGGTGGCTTGCACCCTCCCGCAGCTTCCCAGCCAAGGGAGAAAACAGGGCACAAATCCATCCCAGGTCCCACTCACCAAGCATGTTGCGTGGTTGGGTTGCAGTGACAAATGGGCGCAGACAGGACGGCTTCCACAACAGAAATGCGTGACCTCCCAGTTCCAGAGGCTGGAAGACCACGATCAAGATGGCTGTGGGGCTGTTTGTTCTGAGGCCTCTCTCCTTGGCTTGCAGATGGCCACCTTCTCCCTGCACGTGGTCTGCACGTGGCCTCAGTGTGTCTGTGCCCTAACCCCTCCTCACATAAGAACACCAGTCACATTGGATTAGGGCCACCCTAATGATCTCATTGAAACTTATCACCTCTTTAAAGGCCCCCTCTCCAGAGATAGTCCTATTCTGTGGTACTGGGGGGTTCGGACTTCAATAGATGAATTTTGAGGGGACACAATTCAGCAATAACACCAAGTGACAGCCCTACAAGATGCGGGTCACCCGGAGTGGGCACCTTTTCTAATCGGTTCATGCCACGGGTCAGCCAACTTTCTTCTCATTCATCAGCCCAAGGGTGGCACCTTTTTCCAATTCATGCAACAATGCCCATGTGTAAAAAAAGGTATAGGTAACAGCCCTCGAATGTTGTTCAACTTTGGCTCAGAGCCTGAGCTCCAGGAGAAAAGACATTTCCACCCACGTTTGAGAGTGGCTGCCTGGACACAGAACAGTCTTTAAGCAATGCGGACTCAGCCTAGGTGTTCAGATGGGCTTCAGAGTCCCCACTGTGGCAAAGCATTTGATACGCTAGTGTGTGTTTTGTTTTCTGGAGAAGTCTATAGCTTTCATCACATTCTGAGGGTGATCTACACCTCCATAGAGGAACACCAAGTCCTTTATCTTCTCCAAATTTCCTGCCTTTTTGATTCTTCTGCAGTCTCTCTAGTGTCCTCCTAGCTACACACATACCCACACACACACTCCTTCCTTCTCCTCCCAGTCCTCTCTCCCACTTCTTTTTTCTCTCTGCTGTTACACAGTCTGCTGTCTGTGGACTCACACACCAAGCTATAATTCAAATGCAGCTTTTCTCACAAATAGCAAAACTCCTGAGGAGCCTTAGAGAATTAGCCAAAGTCTTTCTTACCCCCATGAGATTTGAATACAGTCGCCTGGTGTTATCTTCCACCCTCATCCCCACAACACCTGCCACACGGTAGGGCTTCTGTTCTCAGGACCATCTCTCTGTGAGTATCTGCTCTCTTTTATTTCCATTCGGGTCTCATTTCCTGAGGCCATGGTCTTCTCTCTGCTTTCATGGACCCAGACTTGGAACTCAGCCCCTCTTCCTCCCCCCAGCCCTGTGTCTGTGTAACTAATTTTAACGGAGTTTGGAGCAATAGAAAGGCTAACATCACAGCCATAGAATGGCTGGATTGTGAGCATTGGAAGCTATTGAATAATCTTAAGTGCCTGGCAGTTGCCCTGGCATCTCCCCTTCTGCCAGGTTGCTAAACTCTCGTGACTGCCCCTGCCCCCGTCCTTTTATGAGCAAAGCAGTTTTGTTCTTGGTTGCCTTGTCCAGGACTATGTATTTCTTAAGATCATTAAAGTCCTCTTCCAGAACAAAGGCCCATCTGCTTTGGCACCTTAAGAGGGCCAGCAGGGACTTCAGAAGGCCAACCTCTTGCTCTCTTCCCTCCCCATCAAGTCTCTATAAACAGAAGGTTGTAAGACTGAAATTTCTTTCTTTTAATTTTTTAAATTTATTTTTGAGGCATAGAGAGACAGAGCATGAGAAGGCGAGGGGCAGAGAGACAGGGAGATACAGAATCCGAAGCAGGCTACAGGCTCTGAGCTGTCAGCACAGAGCCCCACACGGGGCTTGAACCCACAAACGTGAAATCATGACCTGAGCCAAAGTCAAAAGCTTAACCGACTGAGCCACCCAAGTGCCCCTGAAATTTCTCTTTCCACATATAGGCATAGGAAGCTAGAGTAACTTTTCATTATAAAGCCATTTCCACCCCAAGGCACATGCATCCACCCTGAATAGTGGGAGGGTATAGTAGGAAGGGTTAAGAACATGGGGTCTGGTGTCAACTATCTGGACTTGATTCCCAGCTCTGCTATTTGTTGGATGGACTTGGATGAGTGATTTAAAATCTGCAAGCCTCAGCCAACCCATCTGTAAAATGAGAATAAAAATGGGTCTGGATGGGTCATCGTGCAGTTGAATAAGGCAAGGTTTGAAAAGCGCTTCACATAGTGAGTGCTCAGCCAAGCTTTTGTTAAACCAGAGCTGATGCCCTCCCTCTCAGACAACCATTGCCACCACACTGGGCTCATGACAGCAAGTACACCCATCATCTACTAGAATGCAGAATACCAGTGTGGAAATAAATGCACACAATCTACCTCCCTATCTTCATGTTTGATGTGGAGCATCATAGAGATGCAACATTTTTCTGAGTAACTGAAAGGTGCTCACTCAGATGACGTTGGGCCTCTAACTTAAAGCATAGAAGATGCTGGTACCCCTTCCTTCTTCCCATCAAAGCCCACATACCTAACGAATCCCAAGATAAGGATGGCAAACCAGCAAGATAAGATGTACCTGTGGGAAGATAAAGGACAAGGAAAGACATAATACTTATTGCACATCTATTACGTGCAGGATCTTCTCCATGCAAGACAATGTCAAATGACCTATGCAGGGCATCGATCAGCTCCTGACAGTAACCTTTAGGAAGACATGTAGTTTTTCCCACTAGTCAGATGAAGAAATAAAGACTTCAAGAAATTAATCACTTACCCAGATCACATGAGTTTTAAGCCAAAACTTAAAACCAGGTCAGCTCGGTCCTAAAATCTGTGTTTACCTCACTTCACTGCCTTGTCAGATGGTACAAGAGAGCTCACTCTTCCTTCCTTTGACCCTTCCTCCCTCCCTTCTTCCCTCCTTTCTTGTCTTCCTTTTCTTTTTTATTTTGTTTCTTTCCTTCCTTCCTTCCTTTCTTCCTTTCTTTCTCTCTTTCTTTTCCTTCCTCCCTCCTTCTTCCCTTCCTTCCTTCCCTCCCTCCTCCTTTTTTCCTTCCTTTCTTCCTTCCTTCCTTCCTTCCCTCCTTCTTTCCTTCCATCCCTTCCTCCTTTTTTTCTTCCTTCCTTCCTCCCTCCCTCTCTTCCTCACTCCCTTCCTCCCTCCCTTCCTTCCATCTTTCCTTCCTTCCATTCCCCCATATTGAGTTGGATTTCCCAGCAGAGGAACCTAGTATGCATGAGAGATTTGTGACCAGAATCATGGAAACCTGGAGATGGGGCCCTAGCCTCTGACCTCTTTCTAAACCCCTACTGTTCTGTGCCAGTTCATCGTTTCAGGATCCCTCTCAGTGTCAGCAGAAAACCAGCCAAAGTCTTCTCACCTGGTAAGTCACCACCTGACACAGTCTCTCCCAGCAGAGACCTATGGGAAACCCACATGGGGGGTAAAGTTAGCACACAATCCCTCCCTTATCCTTGCACTTACTTCCTTTTTATAAGGCTTTTTTTTTAAGTGTATATATATATATTTTTTTTTTTTGAGAGAGAGAGAGTGAGGAGGAGGGGCAGAGAGAGAGGGAGAGAGAATCCCAAGCAGGCTCCACACTGCCAGCACAAAGCCCAACTCGGGGCTCAATCCCACACAAACTATAAGATCATGACTTGAGCCAAAACCAAGTGTAAGGTGCTAAACCACCTGAGCCACCCAGATGCCCCTTCTTGCACTTATTTCTAGCCAGACACAGATGCTGCCACACGTGCTCACTCATACTCACATGCAGAACCGCGTGAACCTGGCCGGAGTCATGGTAGGAAGGAGTCCAGAGGATTCAGGAAGGAAGGGCAACACAACCCTGAGTGAAGACATCAGAGTGTGGAGGCAGAGACAGAAGAGCGTCCATCCCTGAGAGGCTCATGCAGGAGGAGGCAAAAAGCTCCTGTGGGGCCAGGCTCCCCTGAGACAAAGCGGACACTGCCAGTGGCCATGGCACATAGAGCAGACATCTGGCCATTTCTGCAGGAAGCCAAGGAAGGCTCAACCACCTGCTTCCCTCAGGAATCTGGCCAAGGGAGCTCTTGCTAATCCCATGAACAAGGCCCTGGGCCCTCTATCTATGGACTGAGAAAGTACCTTTGTTTCTCTCCTGGCAGGTTGTCTAGGGTGAGGGGCCTCAGGATGGCCAGGTCCCTATACCTCATGACATCTTTGTGAAAATCTCCAGAGGGAAACTCAAAATTTTGGGCATGTCTTTCTGCACCTGGCCCAGAACCCTGGAACATCAGTCCTGTCACATCCCCAGACACTGGACAGGGCTTCCTACCCATCCCCTATGGGATAAGCAAGTCAGGTGTTTCCCAAAGATTATTCCTGGGGAAGCTTGTCCCTTGAGATGCTCTGTGAAGATGGGTAGGTAAGCCTGGGGGAACTTCGATTTAGTAGTCCCCTCTCTGCAAGAGCCATGATCCTTGTTAAAGGCTCTGAGAAGTCCTACAGCTAAACTTCGTTCAGCCCAGCTTTTTTTCAAAGCTAATTTACCCCCCACACTTTCTGGCACAGAACATCTCTTTACCTGCTACAAAACTAAGGTTTCAGGGAATCACATTAAAAAGCTTGAGTCTCTGTTCATCTCAGCTACAATATTTTCCTCTCCCACCCTGACCCTTTGTGTCTTCTTCAGCTGAATAGCAGTTTGGGCTTGAACATTGTCAGCGCAGTCTGCTCTGTGGTTGGAATCACACTCTTCATCATGGATATGAGCCTCCCCACCATCAATGCCCACCCTGACTACTATCCCCCCTATGACACCTGGGGTGTGGTGAGTACCCCTCTAAACTAACACCCCTGCCCGAGGTTCTGACTTGGCTGCCTTTAGAAAATTGTTAGAAGGCCTAAACACCAAGAGTATCCACCCAGCACTATAGAAAGAGGAAGTACTATCAAGAATCAGAACAGAGTTTAAGGTCCCTGACCTGTAGCTGTGTTCGTTTAAGCATGTGACTTTCCTTAGTCTTAGTTTCTGCCTTTAAGAAATAGTAACCTACCTTATGACATTATTGGGAGACGTAAATGCAACAATAGCACACTCGTGCCTCTGCATGCACCCTTGCCGGCAGATGACTATGGACAAGGGGTCAGCAAAGATTTTCTATAAATGGTCAGAGGATAAATACTTAAGGCTTTGCAAGCCATCTGGTTTCTTTTTTTTTTTAATGTTTGTTTGCTTGCTTTTTATTTATTGAGTTCAGAAAGAGAGACAGAGAGAGAGAATCCCAAGCAGACGTAGAGCCCAACATGGGGCTCGATCTCAACACCATGAGATCATAACTTGAGCCAAAATCAAGAGTCAGATGCTTAACCAACTGAGGCACCCAGGCGCCTCAGCCATTTGGTTTCTGTTGCAGCTACTCACCCCTGCCCTGTAGTGGGAAAGCAGTCATAGAAAATACATAAGCAATGAGCATGGCTATGTTCTGATAAAACTTTATTTACAAAAGTAGGCAGCAGCCAGGAGTTGGCTCATGGACCATAATTTGCCAACCTGTGCTATGGACTAGGGCTGCCGAGTAGAAATATAATGTGAGCTGTGTGTTTGATTTAAAATTTTCAATATGCCACCTTAAAAAAAAAACAAGCAAAAATATCTTAATAATATATTTTACTTAATCTAATATATAAATATCATTTCAACATGTAACCATGCAAAAAAAAATACATTAATTTGCTATTTTGCACTTTGGCAACTTGGTCTTTGAAACCCAGTGTGTATTCTGCACTTAGAGCATATGTCTCTTTGGGACCGGCCACATCCCAAGTGCTCAACAGCCACATGGGACTCGGGGCTACAGAGCTGTGGCTGCGGGATTGGTGAGTGAATGCAGCTAGATGAGTTGGTGTAGACGCTGTCTCTCCATCTGCCCCGTGCACCGTCCTCTCCCTCCCGCTCACATGATCGAGGTGTTTTCCTCAAGGATGACCGCCCCCCCCTCCAGAGGAGCGCTCTAGTGAGTGTCAAAAGTACCAGTTCTTGTACACACACCCTTGACTCTCACACAAGCCCAGTGAGACATTGTCCCCACAAGGCTGAGAAGCGACAGTCCACCGCAGAGCTACCCTTGGAACACCGGGGCCAGCACGGCTGACCTCCCCTGGCTCTGGTTCCAGACCCCCGGAGTGGCAATTTCGGGCGTGCTGCTCATCTTCTGTCTCCTCGAGTTCTGTGTGGCATGTGCATCTTCCCACTTGGGCTGCCAACTGGTCTGCTGTCAACACAACGTGAGTCAGAGGCTCCTGGGTGGGTGGGAAGATGCCCCAAGAGGGCGGAGACTACGGGGTCGCCATGCTTCCCCCTCCTGCCCAGGAGCAGACAAATCTCCCAGTGCAAAAAGGCCTCCGTGCCTGCCTGGTCCTTCCTGCCTCCCTCCTAGTTCCCACCCCCACCCCCACCCCACCCCACCCCCGCTATGTGCCTGTGTTTTCCAGGTGGGCGTGGTCGTCCCGAATGTCTACATGACAAATCCAGTGGTCGTCCCAGACCCGGTGAACTTGCCACCGACTTATTCCAAAGAGGTCCGAGGCTCCAGATAAGCAAAGCCAAAGCTTCTAGAAGCATCTTTCACTGAGACTAAAAGAAGACCTCCCCCTTCTGGGCTTCTGAAACCCGGGATCCTCTTTCCCTGACAACATAAGGGAAATGTCTCTCTAACTGCGTGCATCCTGACTTCATTCAATTCGGCCTGGTAAATCATACAGTAACTCTATTAAAAAGGAGACAAATTTAAAGTGGGTTTTAACAAAGAGACCCTCCCCAGAGCATCACCGCCTGGGTCCCATGTGCTTACCTGTGTGAGCTCATCACTGGAAGAGCAAATGTCTAGACAACCCAAACTTCATTTTTGCAATAATTTATTTGCTGATTAACTATGTCCTGAGCACTCGGTATATTCAGGGAGAGTTAACACTGGTGAACACAACAAAATCCCTGACCTCAGGGAACAGAGAGGACAACATGCAAGCAATTTTCCCTAACACAGGAAAGAATGTGGGAACACACAGAGACACAACAGAGAAATAGGATTTATTTTATTTTATTTTACAGAGAGAGCACATAATGAGCAGGGAGGTGGGGAGGGGCAGAGGGAGAGGGAGAGTCTTTTTTTTTTTTAATTTTCTTTATTTGTTTTGAGAGAGAGAGACAGAGAGACCAAGTGGGGTCGGGGCAGAGAGAGAGGGAGAGAGAGAATCCCAAGCAGGCTCCACACTGATAGCAAGGCTCGAATCCACACACCATGAGATCATGACCCGAGCTGAAACCAAGAGTCAGACACTTGACTGACTGAGCCACCCAGGCACCCCAAAGAGAGTCTGAAGCAGGCTCCATGCTCAGCACTTAGTCTGAAGTGGGGTTCGATCCCGTGAGCCTGGGATCATGACCTGACCCAAAATCAAGAGTCAGACACTAGACTGACTGAGCCACCCAGCCATGCCCTGAAAGGGATATGGTTTATTCTGGCAGTGATGGGGAAAGCAAAGAACAAGGCTGGTTGAGGAAGCAAATTTGAGGGGGGCATTAAAGGAGAGGGCAGGGGTTTTCAGAGCAACAAGGAGCCACACTGTTGGGAAGACCTTGGGAGAAAGTGAGTCATCCGCTAAAATGATCAATCCTTTCATATCCTATTACCACGGATGCAACAGTACTCATGAATAAATAATGTCTTAAGACAATGTTCAGTATCTTCCAAACTTATGAGGCTAACACACCTTTATTTATAAAAAGATAGAGAATAATTCAAAGAGAAATGGCTATGTCTAAAACTTCTAGATTTACACCGATTTAAATATTTATTTCAATATACATGATGGCAGTTGGCTTTGAAAAGGTTAGAACGTGATTTTACTCTTTTAAATATTATTAGCCTCTGACTTTATCTAAAAAGTTTCTTCTCAATGGCGTGTTGTTCAGAGTTCTGTCTCCTGCATCTTCTCTGACCAGGGATTCTTTGGATGCCCATTGGCTAGACAGGTTCCAAGGCCACAGTGGGTTTTCATTTGCTAGAACTGACCAGGTCTCAGGAAATCATGGACAATCAAAATGTAATATGGGGCATGTGATATCCTGCTTCTAGACCAGCTCTTCACCCATCTGTTCTGTAAGCTGAGATGTTAGTACACTGGGCTCCCCAAAAGGGACTGGCCCAGTTAGACCAGTCTGAGGTATGGATGGGCAAAGCAAGTCTGGCCTTCTTTCTCCCCTCTTCCTTACTGCTGTCTTTCATGGCCCCATCTGATCGATCCCACGCCTTCTCCCTCCACAGAACTCAAACCTTCAGTCTGGATCTCCCATTCTGTTCTCAGAGGCTCTTTCCTGACTTGTCCGACCTGTGAGTTAACTTAGACACTCCTAACAAGCCTCGCCTTTCACAATGTGGGTCATCTTGGAGATCGCATCCTCTGGAGCACCTGGTTCATCTCGGGATGGGTAGCACTTGCCACCTGTCACCTGCCAAAATCACTATGGAACTTGTTGGAGCAGAGCCCCTTCCCCATCCGGCCACCTGCCCTGTTAGTGCCGGGAGCTAGACCCCTCATCCCAGATAGCCTTCCACCTCAAGTGACAGCTCACAGCTTCCTTTGGGCAACAAACATTTATCCTTCCCCTGCACCATTTCACGAGCTGTCCATCTGCACAACGCCATTCACTCCCAGCCTCCCTAGAACAACAGAGCAAAGAAAATGGAAGAGGCCTTGGGGTCTAGCATCACCAGTGCAGCTGGGAGCACAGGAAGGACTGGAACCCAGACTCCAGATGACCGGTCCAGGGCTCCCTGCAGAAACAGGGACACATCATAGGAAAACAGGGTGATTACGGCCAGAGACACCATCTCTGTCTCCTCAACTGCCACCACCCTCCATCGGGCTTTCTCCCCCAACACCCAATCCTGTGACAATTCTGCTGTCCCCAAAGTCACCAATACCCTCCAGTGTCTTTGTTTCTGTCCTCATCTTACTTGACCTTTGTAGGATTGGACGCAGTGAACCATTCTCTCCTTAAAACACCAGGCTAGTTCTGCTCCAGCTTCTCCAGATGCCCTCGGCATTCTCTTGCTTGAGCTCCTATCTCTCCTCTTGGGCCTCCAGCATTGCTCTCTGATACGGAACTGCCGTTGGCCCTTTTTCTCGGTCCAGGTACTCAAGCCTGTCTCCTGGGAACTTGAGATTCAATTGTGCTAATCACTGCACAAAAGCTCTGTAACGTGTTTACACTGCTTTCCAGCCAGACCTTGAATCACGGGGGCTCACCATCCCCCAAACTGGGATTTCTTATGGAAGAGATAATTCTATTTCTAAGTTGACATACTTGTGCCCAGCTTCTCCACTGATAAATTCAACTGCTACTTCCCCAGGGAAGCTCTCTTAGGTTCCTAGAGCCTGAAGCATCCAAAGAAAAAGCAGGCCTATCTATAGTGGGAGTAGGAGAGAGGTGCACAATGTGACCTGGCAGTGATGACATTCAGGGCTTAACTTTGAGGGTCTTTTTTTTTTTTTAATCTTAACAGGGTGGAGGGGGAAAGCCTGATTTTTGTGTTATAGTTGAAAAAATAGGACTTTGGCTATGTGTCACAGCAGCTAATTCACACTTTCAGTATTTATAACTCCTCTCAACCTCTCTAAGAACTTTGCGACATTCCATTGGGAAAGTATGCTCAGTCTTTGAAAGGTGCATTACAGTGTCATGAAGTGTGTGATGTCAAGGAAAGGCACCTGTTTCCTGGGCCCCTGTGCCATGCTATAGCCCATACTTCCCTGGATTTTCCCTCCCAGGACTCTTACTGCCCACAGTTTATAGCATTTGTATGAATTCACTCTTCCTGGGTGCAGACCCGGCATCTTCAACAGCTCCCAGCTCTCTTGCCAGCCTCAGGATGGGACATGGCACATAGCATCTATTACTGAACCCTTCTTAGAATGAAAAGTATCCTCTTGTTTCCAGAAAAGAATCCCTCGCATACCCACTCACTCAGTCACTCAATGATACGAAGTGCCTATTGTATGCCAGGCGCTGGATGGAGCAGAGGTAGTGCCTGCCCTCTGGGAAAGCCCATGCCTGAGTGCTGGACAGGCGAGTCACATGATCAGTTAAGGGACGACAGTGATGGGAAAACAGAGTGCTTGTACAGGCATCACTGGAAATGGGGAAGAGGGCAGAATTTCTGAAAGGAAGGCCCCTCTAAAGAGATGTGAAGGCTAAGAATAACTAGCCACACAGACAGGGCAGTAAAGACCATTCCAGGCAGAAAGAAGAAACAATGTGACGGTGCTCATGTGGAAAAGAGCTTGGAGTATCCAGGAACTAGAAAGAAACCCAATGCAGCTGTAACCTAGTGAAAAAGTTGGAGAATGTCTCAAAAAGGGGCTGGGAATGCAGGCAGGGCCCACAGAGGGCTTTGATTTTATTCTAAGGCTAAAAGCCATTGGATGGCTTTGTGCAAGAAAGTGATGTAATTTTGTTTTCAGCTTGAAAGACCACCCTGCCTGCTTTGTAGGGAAAAGATGGGAGGAGGGTGGAGGCAGGAGCCAGGCCTGGAAGGAGATTTAATGATAGTCCAGGACAGGGGCAGGCAAAGAAAGGCCTGTGGGCAGGCCAGATGTGGCCCACCAAATGTTTTCGTAAATAAAGTTTTATTGGGACACTAGCCAGGCCCATTTGGTGACTGACTGTGCTACAACAGAGACCATACAACCTGTAAAGCCTAAAATATTTACTATTGGACCCTTTGCAGAAATGTGTGCCCACCTTGGAGATAGAAAATGACAACGATGATGATGGTGATGATGATGATGATGATGATACAGTTATTGTCCTTTATGTACCAGAATCATGATGTTCCAAGCTGTTCACTCGTGGTGGGAAAGAATAAGCTGTGATCCTCTCACCTTCTGTTGCCCTTGATGGTCAGACTGTTCTGGTGAAATCAATTGAGAGCTAACCTACAAGCATGTGACCACAGTTTTGGGAAGTGCGTGGGGACCTGGGTGCCCATAAACAATCCGTTGAATGCCTGAACTAGGTAGCGACAGTGGAGACAAAGAAGGAGATTTGGGACATGGCTTGGATGGGAAATCTCTAGAGTTCATGGACTGTGGGATGGATGGAATCAGAGGGGAAAAGTGAGAGCAGTGCCAAGGTTTCTGTCTTTAAGTAACTGGGTGAAGAGCCATTTACTGAAATGGGGAAGGCTGGGAAAATTTCGGGAGAAAACCCAAATTTCGGTAGTATTCCCCTCAAAAGCTCATAGGAGCATAGCATTCCAGAAGCGACCAAGAACATAAAGATAATCTCCCTTTGATGCTTGAATATCCTCTGTCATTACCCCTATATGTATAATACCAGCATCATCTGGGAGCCCGTTGGCCCCACCCCAGACCTGCTTAATTAGGAATTCTGAGGGTGGGGCCCAGCAATCTGCTTCAGCAAGCCTGCAGATGGTTCCAACACTCAGTCAAGTTTGAGGCCCTTCGCTCAACAGAATCTTCTCAAATGATTGCGCCTTCTAATTCTGAGCCCCTTATATGGTGGTGTATATTATGCTCGTGCCTCCAAAGGGAGTCCATATCACCCGTAGACAACTTTACTGAGAAGCTCTGCCAAAGAATAAACTATGTCTAAAATCAAGGAGGACACTCCCCAAGTTATCACCTACAAGATAAAAGGATGACTCTCCCCTTTGGAGTTGAGCAAACAGAGTGCTGGATAAGACTCAGTCCCAGCCCGTCTATTTCCCACCAAAGCTTCCAGTACATCCAAGTCCCCCAACTTCCCTCTGGCCTCCTCTTCTCCCCACTTACCACATAAGTGAGACTACTGGCAAGTACACTTTTTATTCTCATAAAGTTAAATCAGCAACCAGGGGTCAATAGAGAGAGCCTGCACAGATGGAAAGGCAATGAAGGCAGGAACAACAAGTTTAGACTTTGCCCAGGTAAGACACCAATAAAACTCCTTAAAGGACTCCCCGTGGGGCCAGTCCAAAGGCTGCCAGAAGTCTTTTACCACCAAAGAAGATCCTTCACCCCCTAGTATTGAACACAGCAAGAGATGTAGGTGCTCAACAATATCTGTTGATAGACTCAGTCTTCTGAAAAAGAAGGAATTGATGTTGAGTCCTTACTATCTACTAAGTTATTCAGCTCCATGTCCTTTCACCTGCGTTATCTCATTTCACAAACAATACAGAGTGACAGTATGTTTTAAGGACAAGAAATCTGAAAATCTGGACCTCAGAAAGGGTAATTTGCCCACGTCCACACCACTAGTAATTGGGGGAGCTGGATTTGAATCCATGTCCCCTGCCTACAAAGACGATGCTCTTTGACCACCTCATCCTGCCATGTCCGCACTTCTGGCCCCAGGACAGAAGAAAAGAATTGGTTCTGACCCACCCATGTTCTTGTGCCCTTGATAATCAGAGGCTCCCCGGGGATGGGAGGCAATAAAAAGAGTAGAGTAAATAAATGTCAGTAGAGTGCCAGTCTCTAATGGGACTGCATTACTAGTTCAGTGAATATTAGCAAAATACATACACAGTCCAGGCAGGAAATGAACCAGATGGCAATAAAGAGGATTTCCTCCACCAACCATCAGTGCCACACAAAGGAGGGCAAACCCAACAGGGAAGAGTAGGAGAAGAGAAATATGTCTGCAAGACTCACCCTCTGCAAACTCCCTTTCCACTGAGTACAAGGAAACTATGGGGTCTCTGGGTGGCTCAGTCTGTCAAGCATCCAACTCTTGATCTCAGCTCAGGTCTTGATCTGGGGATTATGAGTTCAAGCCCCATGTTAGGCCCCGCACTGGGTGGGAAGCCTACTTTAAAAAAAAAAAAAAGGAAACTGGTCCTTTTTTCCCTTGATGATGGCTTCTTCCACCTTGCTTCAGTCACTCACTCTCAGGGTCACACTTGAACCCAGTCACTACCAACCTCTACCCCCTAGCTTTCCAGCTCACCACTAAGCCCTATAGTTCCTGCTCCTGCAAGGCCCACAGTCCATCAGGCTCCCACCCTCTCACTATGTCCACTCCCTTCTCCCCAGGCACAGCTCAGACTCCCTCCATGCTTCAACCATTACAGTAACTCCCAACTCCCTTGCCCCACCCATCCCAGTTTGCTCTGCAAAATCCCAACCCTTGTTCAGCCCAACCAGCAGCCTCACTGGTGCTGCCTGAAAAATGGTCTAGTAATTTGGTTTCGTTCCCTAGTCTATACTTTTCCAACCTCTAGACAACAACCTTGTATCTCACCTTCTCTCTGCAAACCCCAAGACCTCCTCCCCACCACTCCCCTAATGAGCTTGCTTCCCATTCCCGCCAAGAAACTGAATGCCTTCAGAAGAGAATTACAAGCCCTGACCAAAGCCCTTGCTGCAGCCATGCCCTGCCTTCTCTCCATCCCAGCCCCTTCCACCCTGGCACCTGCTTCCACCCTCCCTTTCACTCTTATCCACATCATCCTTTTTCACAAGCTACTCAGTTACCCCCAACAGCACCCAGACATGTCATTTCTCCCCTCTGCGAGATGAAACCCTCTCCTGATGCCAGAGCCTACAGGGAAGCGTGTCCAGGTGGCTCTACAGACTGTCATGTCATCTTCGAAGAATGAAAGTTTGACTTCTTCTTTGCCAATTTAGATGCCTTTTATTTGTTTATGTAGCCTGATTGCTGAGGCTAAGACTTCCAATACTATGTTGAATAACAGTGGCCAAGAGTGGACATCCTTGTCGTGTTTCTGACCTTAGGGGAAAATCTCTTGGCTTTTCCCCATCCCATATGGCTTTTATGATATTGAGGTATAATCCTTCTATCCCTACTTTCTTGAGGGTTTTTATAAAGAACGGATGCTGTATTTTGTCAAATGCCTTCTTCTGAATGACCCTATTGAGAGGATCATGTGGTTCTTCTTTCTTTTATTAATGTGATATATCATGTTGATTGATTTGTGAATATTGAACCAGCCCTGTAGCCCAGGAATAAATCCAGTGAATAATTCTTTTATATATTTTTGGATCCAGTTTGTATCTTGTTGAGAATTTTTGAGTTCATGTTCATCAGGGAAATTCGTCTATAGTTCTTTTTAGTGGGGTCTGTCTGGTTTTGGAATCAAGATAATGCTGGCCTCATAGAATGAGTTTGGAGGTTTTCCTTCCATTTCTATTTTTTGGAACAGCTTCAAAAGAATAGATGTTAACTCTTCTTTAAATATTTGGTAGAGCAGCACTACCGACAATAGCCAAATTATGGAAAGATCCCAAATGTCCGTGAACCAATGAATGGATAAAGAAGATGTGGTATACAATTAAATACAACTCAGCAGTCAAAAAGAATGAAACCTCTCCATTTGCAACAATGTGGATGGAACTAGAGTATATTATACTAAGCAAAATAAGTCAGTCAGAGAAAAATACATGATTTCACTCATATGTTGAATTTAAGATACAAAACAAATAAACATAAGGGAAGGGAAGGAAAAATAATATAAAAATGGAGAGGGAGACAAACCATAAGAGACTCTTAAAGAACAAATTGAGGGTTGCTGGACGGGTGTTGTGTGGGTGGATGGGCTAAATGGTGATGGGCATTAAGGAGGGTACTTGTTGGGATGAGCACTGGGTGTCATATGTAAGTAATGAATCACTAAATTCTATTCCTGAAATCATTATTACACCATATGTTAACTAATCTGGGTTTAAATTAAAAAAAAAAAAACTGGTCCCCTTTAGAGGTTGCCAAAGGCCACACCCTCTATTCTAAAAACTGGCAAACATCAGGAAAGAATAGAGCATTCCTAAAAGGAAAAGCAAGGATTGGAATCACTCTGCTAGAGATCTGTCCACAGGTCATCAGTGGGGACAACAGCTCCAAGCAATGGGTGAGGACAGGGTGGGGCTTCGAGCTGGGATCAGTCTGGAGCTTCCATTTCTCCTGCTATTTCTAGTTCTTAGAGGGTCAGCATAATTTGGTCCCTGGCCTACAGTTACTGATGTGAGAGATGAAAAGGCCAGCATAAAGACAGGGATGGATTCAGTCAGCTATCACCACAACAGGGCTGTGTAACAAACAACTATGAAACCTCACGGGCATACCATAAGCAGCATCTATTTTTGCTCCAGGGTCTATAGGTCAGCAGGGTAATTCTTCTGATCTAATTCAGGCTTGGCAGGATTCCCAAGTGCGATTGCATTAAGCTGAGGGTCATCTACCTGGCCCTGCTGACCTTGGTGGCACTCTCTCCTACACTCATGGGGCTTCGGTGTGGACAGCTGGGCTGCCGGGCTTTGTGGCACGTGTCTCGTCCTCCAGCAGGCTAGCCTGGACATGTTCTGTGGCAACTGCGTATTCCCAGGACAGAACAGAAGAAGCCAAGGCCTCCTGAAGCATCAGGTCAGAACTGGCACATGGCCATGTCTGCCTCTTTCTGTTGGCAAAGGATGCCCCAAGGAAGCCCAGATTCAAGGTTCTGGGAGAACAGACTCCAGTTCTAGCTGCAAGAGGTGTAAATACATGAACGGGTAGAGAACTGAGGCTATCTTTTCAGTCAACCTGCCACACTTCTGTCTCTGGTTTAGGTGAGAGCCGGCCCACGCCATACCCTTCCACCATCCCCAGCGCCATCTTGAGCCCATAGGTCCTGTGTGGTCTTCCTGACTTGGCAGAGGCCTCTGGGGTGGTAGTGCCATGAACCTGAATCCAGAAACCGATGCACAAGTTCTCCGTGCGTGTGCTACTTGAAGACCACTCTGCCCCCACCACACACACTCAAACACACTCACACAAGCTCACACACATCCACATGCACTCATAACATGTTCACACGTCCATACATTCCCACATTCACACGTACCCACATTCGAATGCGGTCACTTACGCCCGTTCACTTACACACATCACATGTGCTCACACTCACATACGCTCAGGTGTACTACACATCCTCACACTTCCACATTCACACACACGCTTCCAACATACCCACACATCCATCCCCTCGCACACATCCACATGTTCTCTCACTCACACATCATGCACGTGGCCTCACACTCACTCACCTGCATGCCCTCACCTGCTCACACACTCACTCCTCCACTCACACACGCTGCCCCCTGTGGCTGGGAAGCTGTGCACCTGGCCCCACTTGATCTAACGAGGGACAAGTTCGGGGAGGAAGTCAGGCAGCCTCCTGGTTACTATCAGAGTGTCCCTCCTCACAACAGGAGGGGGAAGACAAATGTGGATCCTGCTCGCTGCTGGAGTGCTAACAGTGGGACCCCAGGGGTCCACTTGCTTCACTTGGCCTCGGTTTCCCCTTCTGTACATGGAAGGAAGGAACTAAATGCCTCCAGCATGATTCCACCAGCAGCTTCCTCAGCACCTTGGCGGGGTCAAGTGGGTGGAGGCCTCAGAGCCAGGAGGGGCTTGAGAACCTCCCAGAGGCAGCAGCTCCCCAGCAGAGCGGGTTTCCGAGCCCCACACGAATAGGAAGCCTTTCACACGAATATGTGTGAACTCAGGAGAGGCAGCTGCGGGCGAGCAGAGGCAGCGGGGAGGGAGCCGCGCGGGCAGAGAGGCAGAGGCAGCTTGGTGAGTACCCAGCGCCCGGTCCGGGTGGGATACCGGGAAATAGGGCAGGGGCGTCGGATCCTGCAGGGATTGAGGAAAAAACCACTGGGCCGAGAATGCTGTGACTGAGGTTCTTACCCCACCTGGCAGTAAGAGGGGGCAGGACAGCTCCCTCCGGGGCCCAGTCTGAACTACTGGCCTCCCGCCGACGGGCACCTGCCGGCTCAGGACCCACCAGTGGTGGGTGAAGGAGGGGCGTCTGTCTTCTCTCCTCAAAGCCACCTGAGATGACTCAGGTGTCCACTAGAGACCCTAGGACCCTAATCATCCTTCCGGGGATATGAAGTCTTCCTTTCCACCCCAAGTGGGGCAGAAAGATGATTCCGACCCAGACGTGGACACTCTGCCCTTCGGCTTCTCCAAGGGAAAGAGAAGGACCTACAGGGGAAACTGAGCTGGAAAGGGGCTTGCGGCAAATATTGTGGAACCCCCATTCATAGATGGGGGAAGGGAGGCCTACCCAAGGGAAGGGGTTGCCCCAGCCCACAGGTCCTCAGTGAGGTGTGGGCCGCAGAGCAGAGTGGGACCCTGGGGAGGGGCTAAGGGGTGCGTGTGGGCGGGTCCGGAGGGTGCGGGGAGCTGCGAGGCCCGCCCTCCTCCAACACGTGTTCTGCATCTCCTGGCATCCTTTGCAGGCCAGTGGGGCAGACCTGAGCCGTCCTGGAGGGCTGGGATTGGAGAAGCCTAGTCGGGCTCCGGATGCCGCAGGGTCAGACTTAGAAGGAGCACATTGCTGCCTGGTCGACAGTGGCAGGGTCTGGGAGCAGGGCTGTAGACAGGGGGAGTGGGCGGGGCATCCTTGGAAACCTCCCTTGCCAACAACATCGTAGCCACACATTGGACGGATGGGGAAACGGAGACCCAGAGGGGTTCAGCAGCTTGCCCAAGGTCACACAGCAGATTAAGCTGGTAGAGTGGTCGGGTGGATTCTTCCCAGGCTAACCCTGGGCCCTGTGGTCTTTACCACTAAGCGGAGCTGCCTCCTTCTAGCTGCGCAGCACCCCCCTCCCCAGATGTGCTCCTGCACATTTTGCCCAAGACATCCTCCTTTCGAGCCTCTCTCCTCCAGCTGGCAACACCTCTCCATGCTTCTCCAACTGCGAAGGAGCAAAGCTGCTTCTGGCTCCTCGTGAATAAAAATGATGCCCTGAGATGCTCAAGAGACAAGACCTGAGTCCTGGGGGGGGGGGGGGTGCTCAGTCTATGACTCTATGACTCCTGCAGCCAAGGGCAGTGAGGTCCATGAGTTAGTGCAGTCGAAGAAACGGGACATCAGATCAACCCAGGGAAGCCAGTGCAGTCAGTGCTCTGGGGCTTGCCGCGGCCATCTAGGGCAGCCCTTTATCCCAACAGCATGACCCTCTAGATCAAGGGGACCCAGGGAAGTTGGGGAAGGGCAAAGGGTGGAGTCAGAGGGCCTAAGTCTGTGTCCCAGCTCTATACCTCATCCGGACCCTGTGACCCTGGGCAAGTCACCTGCTCCTCTTCAAAAGATAATAAGCCCTGCCTCCTGGGTGGAGTGTGCGGGCCACTGGGCCCCTGCCTGTCCAGGAGGGCCCTGGAGACCAGTCCCCGGGGTGGGCACGGTTTGCCTCACCCCAAGCTCCAGAGCGGCAGAACCTGAGTGCTGGTGGGGGACTTAGGGACCCACTGTTCCCCTGCCCCATTTACAGATGGGGAAGCTGAGACTCCTGAAGAAAAAGTGACTTGCCCCAGATCACAACACCTCCCTTGATGCCTCTGGCTCAGTTTCCTTACCAGAAGACGGGGAGAATAGTAGTACTGAACTCAGAAGGTGATTAACAACAGTAGCAGCTGGAAGGCACTCACTGGGTGCCCGGCACTGTGCCGGGTACTGGGTGGGCTCTCCCTCTTATTTAACTCACAGCGACTGTGTTGGGGAGAAATCGGGGGAGCCCCCTGGCTTTCCTGGATGCTCTCAGAAAGACAAGCAGCCCATATTTACTCACCTGAGGGGAACTCATGTCATGCGTCATGTCACGTCATGATAGATTTAGGGCACGCTGGTCCCCAGCCCAGCACACAGCAGGTAACAAGGGGACTTGGTGAACCTTGCTTTTCCCACCAGCGTCCCTCACTCCCCCCGCCCCCCCAGCTAGGTAGCTGCAGGGTCCGAGTAATGGGAAGGAGATGTGGGGGCAGGGAGATGCGCACCTGACCGCTGCTCTGGTTCCCTGGCTTCACCCTCCCTGAGGCTGCCAGTGTTCAGACTGACTCTCTGCAGAGGGGTTTCATGGGATCTGTGAAGACACCCCCAACTCTTGGGAACCTCCCCCAGCTCCTCCGTCGGGTCCAAATTGCCAGGGAGTGTCTATCAGTTTCTCCAAGCCTCCCTAAAGCCAGCAATCATTCTTGTCTGAAGGTGAGCACTTCTCACACGCACCGTGCCCAGATCACTCTTAAGGTTCTCTCCCAAATCCTCTCTCAATCTCCACTCCCAACCTTACAGATGTGGGTATCAAATCATCTAGCAGGTCCTCAGCCCCCTGCTTTGCAAGTCCCGCCCCCCCACCAGGCCATCGTGGCATAGCTCACCCCTAGCATGGTCTCAGTGGAGACCTCTATTTAATATCTCTGACAAATATGCCCGAGGGCAAGCAAGGTCCACAGCCTGTCCCACTCGTCCACGCTGCTATTTCTGACCCTCAGTGTACTGGTCTGCAAAATGGGCTGAATACCGTGCCTATTGGTGGTGTCCAGGTGTCGTCTGCATCTATCACAGAGAGTCATTCCCCTGGAATGACTGTAAACTCCTGGAGACATGACTCTCCCGCTTTCCCCCCTGCCTGACCTTGACGCACATGCATGGTGTTTAGGACGAGCTGGCTGAATGGTTGGTAAAGAAAGCCAGGTTCCCTTTCTGGGTGTCACAGAGCTGGCAGTGGGAAACAGGTGCAGCAGAGGGCTGGTCCCCGGCCTGAGAGTGCCCAGGTGCTGGTCGAGGCTGCAGGGGTGGGGAGAGAGGGGAGACTGTGAGTCTCAGGAGCTATGTGACACTTTCCTGCTCGGAGCTGCCACCCAGCCCGCGTTAGCAGCAGAGAGCCTATTTCTGGAGGTGTTTTCTCCTCTCCAGAGGAGGGCGAGGCCTCACCTCCCGCCCAGGAGAGATGTTAATTCTGACTCGCTTCTTCCCGGGGGCTTCTCAGCGCCCAGGACGAACCCCAGGGAAGGTTCCTACCCTAGCCACGACCTGTCCTGGGTGTCCGGGCAGCGTTCACCGTCCCCGTTCCCAGTGAAGGGACAGCTCCACGGGCTAAGCAGTGAGGTTAGTTCCATTGACGCATTTGTCCTTTTACCCTAAAATCCTGTCCTTCTTTCCTCTCGGGTGCTACCGATCAGTTCTAGATGCTGGCAGGGACCTGATGGTTTCCAGTGAATGCCTTGGGGAGACAGAAAGCTGGAGACTCACTCAGTCCTTTGTTTGGAACATGCTGCTCTGCGGACTCGGAGCATTCTAGAACCATTACTCCAGGGAGTGGGGCTCGAGCGCTGGCCCCCTCCCTCTGACACAAGCGGGGGCCAAACCCAGGTGTGAGCGAGTTTCTAAAGGTCAGCGCTCCTCCTCCAGGAAGGCTGGAGTCCAGGGCCCAGACCAGTTCTTCCACTGAGGGGCTGTGTGACCAGACACCCTCACCCTCTCTGAACCTCCATCTCCTCATCTCTAAAACAGCTATGGCCCAGGACGTCTCTCCCTTAGAGCAAGAGGAGGGCTTCAGTGTTCTGTGTTCATACACCACACAGCAAGGACCTGTGGGGCCAGGGGTCCCCCTCGGCCCAGACTCCCATCCTTTCTTCCTGCTCCCTGTCCTGGACGTCCTTGGCAGAGTCCTGTGGACTGCATACGCCTTTCAAATGTGTCTGGCAGCGCAGGGGCAGGCTGATGGGTGGAGAACGACAAAGAGACTGAAAGAGAGAAAAAGAGGATAGCGATTAGCATGGGGTGAGGCAGGTGACAGCCGAGGACAGATGTCCCTGAGGACCCCCGTTGTACGTCCCTGTCCTCCTTGAGGACATCCCCAAGTTCCTCCATCAGCGTCGGATCCATTCTCCATCCCTCCCCCAGCCCTGGCCCTGCTCCCCCTTGTGAGGTGCTGTGAGGGTAGGAGGTCAGGCTTAGTTCACCTCTGTATTCTCAGCCCCTATGTTTGGTGCTCATCATAAATGCTCACTGACCATCTGTTAGACTGACTGGCAAACTCCTCTTGCTTCTCCTCTTAGACTCGAGGCCCCTGGAGGACATGGGCTTTGTGTCTGACCCCTATTTACCCTCATTTTTTGAGGGTGTAACAGTCAGGAAAAGCTAGGTGATGCTGCTGTAACAAGCAGCCCCGTAAAGGTTTATCTCTGCCTCGTGTTCCCGTGCCCTGGGAGCTCTTCTCTCTGTCATCCTCACTCAGGGACCCAGGCAGATAGAGCAGCCTCTGCTGGGACATTGTTAGTCACCATGGCAAAGAGAAAAAGAGCCCTGGGGCATCTTTCTCTGATACCTAAATGCTTCCACCCAGAAGCTGTGTTTGTGTCCTTCCAACCACATTTATTTATTTAACAAAAACAAGTCATGTGGCCACACCAGATATTAGGTACCCAGACTGGAAAATCTAGAACAACAAGCACACAGTAAGCATGGCTGCCACTGGGGTGGCAACAGGGGACACAGGCAGGCTTTGGAGATGGGCTAACTTGGACTCAAACGCCGGCTTTGCCATTTAGAAACCATATCACCAGGAGCGATGCTTCTACTGTTCAGAGCCCCTGTGTCTGTGAAATAAACCTTCAGGAATCATCAAAGCTCCCTTCTGAGGATAAGAAATACCATCTATAAAGTGCCTGGAAAAGAGTAAGCCCTCAAGAAAAAATATCTAAGGGCACCCGAGTGTCTCAGTTGCTTAAGCATCTGACTCATGATTTCAGCTCGGATTATGGTCTCACACTGGGCTCTGTGCTGACAGTATGGAGCCTGCTTGGGATTTTTCTCTCTCCTTCTTTCTCTCTTCCCCTCCCACACATTCTCTCTCTCTCTCTCTCTCTCTCTCAAATAAACAAACATTAAAAAAAACTTTATGAAAAAGTATCTATTATAAGCTCTTGTTAGCCTGGTAGCCAGCAGCGTGAAGTAGGACAGAGCTCCATCCCTGTGAATTGGTCTAGAAAGTTCCAGAGACATTCACAATGGGATGGGATCATATCAACATTGCTTTGAAACTGGAATAAGAAAGGGATCCCTGACACACCCACAGCACTTTGCCGGTTTCCAAGCCCTTCTCATCCACTTGCACATTTCAGCCTCACCGTAAAACTCCGAGGAGCGCACAAGCCATCATTATCCATGTTTTACAGGCTCGTAGACTGGCTCAGTGCAGTTTCACGTCTTGCCCCAAAGCACAGCACATAATCAGTATCAGCAATAGCTGAAAGAGCTAAGCATTTCCTATGCCTGGAACCATGCCAGGCAGTGTTCCAAGAACAGGGTTGGCAACCCGGAGCCCACAGATGAGATCCAGCCCCGTTTGTCTTTGTAAATGCTGTCCGGGCATGTGTCCACTCCTGTGGAAGGCTCGTGGTTGCAGCAGAGGCTCTAGGGCCCCACAGAGCCCAGAATATTTACAGTCTGACTCTTTATAGACACTTGCCAGCCCCATGTTAAGCAGTTTTCATATCTAGTAATAATCATTTCAGTGTGAGTTTCTAGAAACGGGAGCCCCAGGAGAGTGGGCGCTTTACGGGGAAGTCAGGGCGTAATCCGTGTGCAGCTCCGTCCTTGGCATCGCACGTAGCCACTCCTCCCAGGCGGCAGGGGCCATGTTAGGAAGCCCTTTCGAAATGACAGGTGACTTCCATCACCCCCTAAACGCCAGCAGACTTTTTGTTCTGTGCTTCTGCATCTGATCGGTGGCGATGCCTCCAGCCGTGGAAAACTTTGCATTGCAGCCCGTGGGTACCACCACTCTGTTTTCTGCACAACAGGCCCAACACTACCCCCCGACGCATCACAAATAAATGGCTCTGAGGCTCCCCAGAAGACACACGTGTTTGGAGTACGGTTACCCCAGGACAGGAGGCTTGAGCCCTCGTCTGCCTTGGCAGAACCACAGAGAATGTGCTGCTGGGTCTGCGAGCTGGCTCTACCCGGAGAAATGGGCACGAAAGCGATCAGAGTGCAGGGAAAAAACACTGTGAAACAGCTAAATAATTCACCGTTCAGGGCACCCAGGGGCTCAGCTGGTTAAGTGTCCGACTCCTGATTTCGGCTCAGGGTATGATCTCAGAGTTCATGGGCTTGAGCCCTGCATCGGGCTCCGGGTTGACAGTGTGGAGTCTGCTTGGGATTCTCTCTCTCCTTCTCTCTCTCTGTCCCTCCCTCTCTCTCTCTGTCTCTCAAAAATAAACAAATAAACATTTTTTTTAAATTTAAGATTAAAAACTGTTTATTGTGACCTGTTTATACCTACTGTTTTTTAATGTTTATTTATTTTTGAAAGGAGGAGGAGGGAGAAACAGGGAGAGAGGGATACAGAGGATCCCAAGCTGCTGACAGCTCGGAGCCTGACGCGGGGCCCAAATCCATGAACTGTGAGATCACGACCTGAGCCGAAGTCGATGCTTAACTGACTGAGCCACCCAGGCGCCCCCAGACATAATGTTAAAAAATTTTTTATGCAAATAGATTATAACGAATCACTCTAAAAGACAGCTTTAATCAATTCGTGTGCATTATGTCATCTAATTCAGGCCAAATCCTACAAGATTGGTCATAGTGGTATTATCCCCACTTTATAGATAAGGAAACTGAGGCAAGAGGAGGTGGCTGTCTCATCCCACGTCTCACAGTAACAAGAGGAGCCGGGATTCAAAGGCTGACCTCTAGCTCCACAGCCTGCTCTGAACCCACTAAAGCCAATGAGAAGGTTGATATTTTAATTTCACTCTGTGATCTGGCAGATTCGCTCACTGGTCACTCTTCTGTGTCCGAGCAAGCTCACCTCTGACAGCTGGGTGCTTCTCTCCAAATTGTTCGCTCAGGCCAGCCACTCCCAGGGCCTCCATAATCCATGTACTTCTCAGCTACATTGTTTACACAGGGTCATGAGCCCAGGCAAGGGGCAGGAAACAGCAGGTGAGTTCCAATCTATGCGTCAGGCAGCCCTGCCTCACACTAGCTGTGTGTTCTTGGGAGAAAGGACGCGGTTTCAGCACATGGTCCTCCTAAAAGTCCTTTCTCTGTAATACAGCACAAAGCAGGACCTCTGCGGTAGAGACGGGAATTCAAGTCTTGGCTCTGCCTCACCCAGAGGCCCTTGATCTAGGGCATCCCTTCACTTCTCGGGGTGAAGCTTCGTTGTGACAATCGGTGACCTGGGTGCCATCCTCAGGGGCTGCAGGGAGCAGGCGGGTTGTTTCCACACTACAAGGCTCTGTGCGAATGTGTAACTGTCCTCATGGTCATTCCCCTCCCCCCCAGCCCTCGTCCCGCAGGCCGCCCGAGCACCATGTCCGCGGCTCCCGCCAGCAACGGGGTGTTCGTCGTGATCCCACCCAGCAACCCCGGCGGCCTCCGCCCGCCCCCAGCCACCCTGCCCGCCTCCCTGTGCCAGCCTCCCGGGGTGATGCAGTTTGAGGAGCCGCCGCTGGGGGCGCAGACGCCCAGGGCCACCCAGCCGCCCGACCTGCGGCCCATGGAGACCTTCCTGACCGGAGAGCCCAAAGCTTTAGGGGTAAGGAGAGCCCCCCGCCCCCCAGGCCACCTGAGCCATGCCTGTGCGCACAGGTGCTGGGCAGGGAGGGAGCATCCCGGACACCGCGGGAAGGGGCAGGAGTGAGGACTTGAGGATTCAGCTGTGCGCCAGGCGGACGGACCCATTCCCCGCCCAGAACTCACAGAGAGGAGCACGCCAGCAAACAAATGGCTAAGATAACTCCAAATAGGGTAATGAGGTCAAAAATGATGGATGCCGGAGGGGCAGCGCTAGATGGGGGACAAACAGGTCTCTGTGGGGAGATGGCACGGAAGCTAAAACCTGGATGCTGAAGCCAAGGGAGCATGGGGAGCAAGGGGAAGGGCTCATCTGGCAGGAGAACAGCAAGTGCAAAGGCCCTGAGGCGGGATTGAGTGTGACTTGTTCAAGATGAAATAGAAGGTTAATGTGCCGGAACGGAATGGGCAGAGGATGGAGGGAGATGAAACAGAAGTTGAAGGGGTGGACAGAGGGCAGTTCCTGTGGGTCCATGAAAGATGTCCCAAAGGTCTTTGCCGATCTCAGATGGCCTTGAGTTGTTGGTCTCTGGGCGGGAAATAAATATCAAATAGATAGGTAGACAGACAGGCAGATAGGTAGACATATTCATCCTCATGCATACATATAGAGTGTCTAAAGCTGTCCCCTTGCCTCAGTTTCTCCAAATGGAAGATGTGAACAGAGCTTAGGCAGTGGTGGCGGTGGTGACGGCGATGGTGATGACCGCTGTCACTTGCTGGGCACACACCGAGCCATGCAATTTGCATCCCCTGGCTCCTTAGATTTGCACCACCACCTTGGGAGACGATGGCCAAAACTCCCGTTGGACAGATTAGGAAACAGAGGCTCATCAAGGCGAAGTCACTGGCTCAAGGCCACGCAGCTGCTAAGTGGCATCCTGTACCCCAGGGGGGCCTGGCTGTACAGTTCTGTTTTCAACCCCACTGCTGTGTAGCACCCAGGAGCTCTGGGATTGAACACGCTGGAATTCAAGATTCTGTGCTGGAGGCTGCACCATGTCCACTGGTGGGCGACGGGACTAGGGACCATGAACAAAGATGGGGTCATCAGTCACTGGAATCCTGAAGCCCCAGAGCAGCCCTGGCAAGGATGACCATGACCTCCAGAGGAATCTGACAAGACACATCTAAATCACTGGAAATCCCCAGAAAGCGCAAAGTAGAAGTAGGTGTTTGGAGTGTCACCGGTAGATGAACACCAGCTTCCCAGGCAGCTGGCCAGCCACTTCAGTGCTGGGGGGCCACAGGCAAGTCACTGAACATCTCTGAGCCTCAGTCTCCTCATCTCCAAAATGTGATAATATCACCGACTTCATTATGTTAGGATTCAAGGAGGTAACCTCTATGAAACACGCAGCTCGATGCTTAGCATAGACGGGCTTGGGGGCGGAGGCAGCGGATGTTCTGGGAGCAGCAGGGGCAGGGGTGAGGGTGTCCGTAGCAGTAGAAGAGCGAGCAGAGGAGAGCCGAGCTGGCGGCTGGAACCCCGGGCACATGAGGAAACTGCAAAGATGAAAGACGGGCAGCTGAAGAGAGAACAAGAGAGAAGATTCAAGGGGGTGATACCTATAAATATCCAAATCCTCGGCGCACAGAAAGACATGCCAGTTCCTCATGATCCCACGAAACTGATCCCAGCTGTTCCCAGTCAGAACCGCCTGTAAATGGACCACAGAGG